>WAAB01016429.1:88627-171509 GCA_013389865.1 Piaya cayana | reverse complement strand
CAGCTCTGTTCTGCTCCCTTATCTCAGTGGACAAGTGATTGGGGGATCCTACTGAGTAATTTCTTGAAGAGCTGGAAGTCTGCTTTCCTGAAATTTAGTGTCCTGATTATACTCCTCACCTGTCCCTTATCCCTCTGGACCTTGAATTCCAACAGTGCATGATCACTGCAGCCCAGACTGCCTCCGATCATAAAATCACTGATGAGTTCACTTGTATTGGTGACCATATGGTCCAGTATTGCATCTCCTCGCATGGGGGTCTCTATCAGCTGGACTAAGAAGTCATCCTCAGTGCACTTGAAGAGTCTCCTGGATTGTCCACAGCTTGCTGTGCTACTTTTCCAGCATATGTCAGGATGGTTGAAGTCCCTGAGTAGCATGAGAGCTTGCAAGCATGAAGCCTCCTGTAGCTGGAGGAAGAAGGCTTCATCTTCATCAGTTGGTTCTCCTTAATCAGGTGGCCTGTAGTATATATCAACCACAAGGTTGCCTTTGGTTCTTCTGTCCTTAATTTTGACCCACAAGCTCTCAGCCTGCTCATGACTACTCTTCAATGACAGCTCTTCACATTCTAACCCTTTCCTGAGGTAGGGGGCAACACCTCCACCCCTTCTTCCTGGTCTGTCCCTTCTGAACAGCCAGTAGTCATCAATAACTACACTCCAGGCATGGGATTTATCCCACCATATTTCCCTGATGACACCTAGATCATAGCTTTCAAGTGGCATGGTAGCTTCCAGTTGCTGTACATCATCCAGGATGAGATCAGAAGTACCACAGAAACAGCTGATACATCTTTGCCAGAAGATATGGATCAAAACCTGATCTGGAAAAATGCTGAGTTAAGTAAATATGAATGAGAATTTATTCATTTATTTCTTCTCACCACATCAGTGGTTTGAGCCATCATTTCAAAAGAAGAACCATCATTATTCTGGAAATTTTCCAACCACTACAGTGGGATTTTAGAGTCAAGATCATAGTCCTAGGTGAAAACACAGTGTTTACCTTATTAAAAGTAGTCAGTGTCTCCTAAGCCAGAATGACAATTCTTCTTGTTTTTCACTTGAAGGTTCACCAGGTGCATTTCACAATAAGTCATGAAAAAGATTTGAGGAAGAAGATTTGGCTGCCTTACGGGGATAAGGTTCTGCTCCATTTTTAATGATCTCTGAAAATGCTTTGCAGGATACAGCAGGGAAACTGGATTTCCTAAAGAAAATGCTGATTCACTTCAAATCAGACAGAAAATACACACCTTTTTGTTTTCAGCCAGTCAGTTACCATGAGTATCTCTGAAGAGCTTTGTGCTTCATACAGTACTACAATATTATACCACTCACTGCAATGCAAATAGTAAATAAAAACAATAGAAAGTGTAGGTGCTGTGGCATGCCATACAGCCACCAAACCCTATTGATCCCACCAGTACCCCCCCCAAACAAAAACTCAAAAAAACCGCAAATCCATGTTTTGTTCCTTAATGGTAAATTTAGTAGATCACTACTGGAAAATAATCTTCACATAGTGAATCAAAGCACATTTCAGCCACATGCTAATTCTAATGGGCTGGACTTCTACATGAAATATAAAACACAAAAACTCACTAAAGCAGGAATAAAAATGCTATGTCCCACCTCTCGTCCTTTTATATTTCTGATTGGCAACTTAAGCATTTTCTCATTTTCTAGAACTGAAGGCTACTATGTCTTGAAATTTCTTGCTGACTTTCTCCTCATGCATGAATGCTTTTTCATTGCTTGACTTGCTTATCAAACAGTTTTTACTGTGGTAGTTTAAAAACCTCTTCAGTCTGTCATCAGTATTGTCAGGACAGGAGAGAGCAATTTGGCAGCAATCTTAATAAACAAGACAGAAGAGGAATCAAAAAAGGCACAGAGTTTGTGCAGCAAGAAAGAATATTGCAAAAATAAGGTGTAAGAACTGGTATTCAAGGAGCTTGCTAACACTGATAATAAGACATTAAGGCTATGAAGGAATTAAGAGAGCAGAGACATTGTTTCTATAATATAATAACCAATGACCTAGCGGGCTAGAACCACCAATGAACAAGCTTTTTTAGCATGTAGTTCTACTCTTCCAAGTGACTCCAAGTACTCTGCCATTGTGGTGATCAGTGCAAAGGCTGCATGGGTACTGTGCTCTTTTGTGGTCCTCGGCTCTACATTTCTCCAAACAGGGAACCAGGTAGAGGACAAGGCAGGGCCAAGATGGTCTCTTTTCATGAATTCAGGAGTGCCTAAATGAAGACAGCTGAGCAGTGCCTCACAGTAAGCATCTGCAGACTTTTCCTCCTCAAAATGTTACCTGATGATGCTTCCAGCAAAATTCAGGATAAAGCAAGTCAACCAATTCAAGTTACAGGACATAGGTATATGATCTCATATTTCCCACCTTTATTACTGCCCATGTAGAAACATCTTTCTTGCCCAACTGCATGAACTGTTCTACCTCTTTGCAATTAAATCATATGAATTCTCTCAAACCAGTGTTGTTTCTGAGTCATCTTACGCTCCAATTAGGCTCAAATGAGAGAGCAGACAATCAGAGATAGACTGACTCATTTCTTAGATTTGAGGAATGTCTGCATTAGAGTGAGAAGGGAAATGTTTAACCCTAGTAGCTGTTCTTTACATTCCTCACTCACCAACCATGTGAACAGGAAAATAATTCAAATGCTAATTCTCACTTCATGTGAGTCATTCTTTCTTAGAATATTCAGCCTTTGCTCATACTCGTCCTTTTGGCACACTGGAGCACAAATATCTGCTTGGCAAGGAAAGGGAAGAAGTGCAGTTGAAAATAATTGATGGAAAGGGCTTTTTCTTCAAATTTAAATGGAAAAGCTCGGCTTCATGGCTAAATTATCTCAATCTAACATATAAATCTTACTGTTAAAGAAAGGAAGAGGGAAGGAGACTCCAGCTATCTTTTCTTTAGCAACTCTGATCTTGAAAACTCTAGTTAACAGAAAAACAACTTCCTACTTTAACCACCCTGACTGAACCAAATGCAGTTCTTTCCAACTCTGATACTTCTATTTACACTAAATGGCCTTAAACAGTCACACCTATTTCAGTGAGCCTTCAAGAAGAAAACTTTGTGTTAGCTAAGGTTTCTAAAACTGTCCATTCACTGAAAATTTTGAGTGAAACTAAGTCATTTGGCTGGATCTCATCATGCATCAACAGGACTGTCAATTCCTCTCTGTTTTCACAGGTGTTTTCAAGTTGTGTCATACCTACCCTTTAAACATTGCTTCAGAGCTCCATCTCAAAATGAAGCCCAACCAATGCAAAGCAAGATCTTCATCTAGATGGCATTTATTTTCAGTATGGATGTTGAAGATGCTGAAGCATCAAAAAAGCATCTAAAATTTCCACTGAACTCCCAAGACGAAAGTGTATTTTTGTCATTTACCTTTCACTCAACAGGTTTTGCAGGACATCTTGAATTTACTTGCCCAGTCATAGCAAAGAAATTCATCCAGAGGCAAGCCTATAGTTCTCTATTTTTGTCTCAGAATGTCTGCTTTCATTTTACCACCCAATTATTAGAAAGAAAATCCATCATACTGCCATTTTTGCTGGCAAAAGAGTTTTCCATATTTGGCCAAATTTGTGCCAAATTTCACTCCTTTCACTAAAATGTGTTTGGAAGAGTTTATGCTTTCCAGTTCTAAAGCATCTTCACTCCTGCTAGACCTAATTGATTCCTCAAGGTGTTTAGAATACTCGTTCAAATAGGGAAATTCTGAAAGTGTTCGGTAAGCATCTATGCTTCCAAATTGCCCTAAAATTTTAGTTCTGCATTACCTTATTTCTGAACTAATCAGGAGAAAATCAAAGTAAAAACAGGATCACAGCTGGTACCAAGTATATTGTTAGTACTAATAGCCATTTGGTCTTAGAATTTTGCACTTTTGCCCTAAAAAATTGTGACAGTTTTGGATAATAACCCTGGCTGCTGAGCAATTTTGCTATCTCATTTCACACAAGCCAAGAGTAAGAAAGTCATGGTGTTACAACCACGACATTCAAAAGTCTTTACAGATACTCTGAAGCAAAACATTCAGCAACATGACTCAAGATAAATAATTGTTTGGCAAAGTATCCTGGTTAAATTTGTTTGGTGCTAATCCATGACAGCCAACAAGAAAACACTTCACTTAGTGTTTCAAATGTTAACCTAGCAAGTATGGACACGCTCTGAAAAACTGCACACAAAGTTTCTTACATAGGTAAATCCTTAAAGCCTCACTGGGTGTGTAGGAGCAAGATGTCAGCCAATTGACTATATATGGTTCAACAGCTGCTTCATTTGACCTGTCAAAATCTTCCCTGTTGTTTATGCTAAAAGAAACCTAATGCTTTGTTTTTGTGATTTTAATTAGTGAGGAAATTGAATGTATTGGATTATGAGAACTAAAACTACAAAATATTGAGCACTTTTTAAAACTATTTACATATACACAGGCTCTAGTTTTGAAGAAGGCAAAGTCTAATGACACTTCCAAAGGAAATGGAGCCTCCTTGTCTTGTTATTGTTGGAAAGATTAAAGCTGGAGATCAATGCTACTGTCACAGGCCATGTTCACCAAAGAGGATGAAGAAATTCCAGAGCACCAACACAATAAGAGAGACAAAAATCAGAGAGAGCGTCAGAAATCACAATGGAAATTGTTTTAACCTTGTCTTGTGTAACTTCTACTCCAGTCCTCACTTCATATCAATAAGACAGTGTTCTGCTTTACATTCCTCACGTCATCTTTCTTAATAATTTTTTCTAAAGTAATCATTAATTAGTGATCCGTCATGTTTGCATAAGATCTTTTGAATGAACCTCTTGCTAATTTCTCCTTCCCTGCAGCTGCCACGGTTTGTAAAATGTCTCATTACTTCCTTTTTACACTTTTTTGTTCACGATTAGAGATTTGTCTTAATGTAAAATTTAAGTCTGAAATGTAATATGACAACACCTACCTTAAGAAACCATAAGAGACAGCTAATTTGGTTTCTTTATTTAAAATTATTTATGAATGTGTATTTCTTTAATCTGAAATCTGTTATAATTTTGCAAATTAGGCCGCCAATGATACACACCAATCTTTTGTTTTAGTTGAAAGCCAAAAGCAAAATCTAGATTTAACCTTAGTTAAGAACTAGCTAAAAATTTGCTCATGTTTTTGAAACATTTGGAATGTGGCAAATTCAACACTCAGTACTTTTTCAAATATTTCTATTCCATTTAAAATTTGTTTATGAACATCCAAAAACTTTATTAACCACTCTATTGAACCACTCTAATACAAAAAAAGTAATACTTAATTTTCAAAGTACATAGGTTAAAAGAACAAAGAAAAAAAAACAAATTCAGATTATTTTTCTGCTCTCAGAACATTTAATGATATTTACATGTTCTCTAATTCCAGAATATAAATTATGTTTCTCAAAAACTCATAATGTAAAAAATAGTGAGAACAGAGTAGTAAGACAAATGCCAAAAAAAGCATTCTCCAGTCTGATATCATTCTCACAGAGAACAAAGAAGCTAACTTCTTGTTCATATTGGCTTGTTAGGATGCAAAGTCAGTAGATCTTCTTCTAATAGTAAATTATCATTTACAGAGCAAAACTTGATGGCTAAACTGTATGTTATCTAACAGCCCAGACATGCAATATGTTGCCCAATGAAAACAATGATGTTTTTCAGCACTCCAGTGAGAATCTTTAAACAGACAAGTTCATGAGCTAATGGTACAGAGGAGTGTGGGGGGGAAAGTCAAAAAATGTATGTATACTAAAAATTACCTATAATGAAGTAAATATAAATCCACCTGCTGAGACTATATCCAGTTTAGGATGGTAGATAATGCAAGTTCTGGGAAAAAAACATGATGAGTGCTGTTATTTTGCAATGGAAAAATTTGTAGAACATTGTTGCATCATATTTAATTTGGATAAAACCAGAGACTTCTGACTTCTCCACTCAATCTGACTTTGTCTGTGTATTTACCTTCTCCCCATTTTTCTGGTTAGTTGTTCCAGAAGGGCAGTAGAGAAGGAAACCCAAAAAGCTTAGAAACAAATTTTATTCTGATGCCATTGGTAAGAAGTTAACTTTCCTAATCTAAGACCTACTGCCTAATCCTTAAATTGAAGCATAAAAATATCACACAGGCAGCGGGACATTTTCCCTCGTAAGGTAAATGGCACGCATTAACCTCAGTGAGGTTTTGCACAGCTAGGTCAACAGGAGAGAAGTGCAGGTTGCTCTGCTGAATTTTTAATAACTCCATGATATGGCTGATGCACACACTCTTTAGAGGCCTGTGGCCCCAGGGATTTTATAATTTTATCCTCCAAGGTTCAAATTATGCCAAACCTCAAATCTGGTAAACACAAGAATTAATGTGGAGGGCATGAGTACAGCCTCCAGTACTTTTAGGTTCTTGATTCCAGCAACAAGTTTACACTGCTTAAGGAGACTTCTGGCTTCTTGGCTTTAGTATTTCATCTCCTTTACAGGAAGTGAAGCAAACTCTTCCTTCATTCTGCTTTATTTTATCATGTCTTTCATTATTGTATGATTTTTATTTAAACAAGCCAATTGCAGCAGCCATAGCATTTGATGATCCTTCTTGGGACTTTGAAATTACTGAAATTACTATAATGTGTTGATTTTTATGAATGCATGTCTTCAAACCATCTCCCTCCAAATTCTTAACTACTCAGACAATTAGAAAGACTGGAAAAGCTGATTTCTTGGAAATATTTAGGATCTGCTGCACTGTATAACAATCTTGTAGAAATAGTCCAGTGATACAGCTCTGCAAATATTTATTGTGACTAAATTTACTTTTTCCCCATCCACAATATTTTGTCTTTATTATGGTATTTTAAAAATTAAAATATAAATATTTTTAATTAAAAAATATTTTTTATAATTTTTTTATATAAATATAACATTATTCCTTACAACTTTTACATTAACTATTTCCATATCCCTTAAGTCATACTAGAGGCATTCTCAATGCCTTTCTGAGCAATCATATAGTCATACAGTGCAGGTTTATAAGGTTACCAATGGGGCACAGCTATTTCAGATGATAAAGTAAAACAAACATATTTGAAGAAAATTTGTAAAAAGCCCAAACAACACTCCTATCCTTTTCAAGGGGGAGCCTTATTTTAATGCTCTAGGAGGTAATGAAACTCCTCAGATATCAAGTCTGTAAAAGCTTCTTGACATATTCTACTTTTTTTTCTCAGTGATTAATTTCTTAAAGTAAGAGAAGAACACAGTTAAAACGTTGGCAGAGTTCAAAAAATCCTTAGGATCATAATTTGTTCTGGCCCAGCTACAGACAACATTTACAGATAGAAGAGAAGTGAAAACACAGAAAAATGGGAGAGGCCGTTCTGCAGCAGCTCCAGCAGCAGCAGCAGTGCTGGCACATTGGGAGGAGGGACTGTACAGGGGAGATGAGGAAAAATGCTCATGGTGGAGTTGCACAGTGCCAGGAGTCTGAGGGCAGCAGTGAAGAGATGGCCCCACTGTGCTGTGTGGAAATGTGGTGGCATAAGGCAGCAAGAGAAGCTTCCTTTCCTATATTTATTTATGTAAAGCTCAAACACAAACACACACACACAAAAAAAGAAGAAATCACACTTTTGGATTGCATCAAGATGAAAGAGACAACTTTCTCATTTTGATGGAGACTAAGTCCCAGTGATAAAACTCTCAGGCTCTAAAAAATAACATGTGGACATATAAAAGATTTCTTATTTGACATCCAAGAGAACATAAAAGTATGCTCAAGGAAAAAGAAAAAAAAAAGAGAGAGAGAAAGAAAAAATGCAATCTCAAAACCACAGTCCACAATAGCAGACATTCCACAATAAACTCTGCAGGTCAAGGCAAAGATATGATGGAAGATGATGCAAGAATTGGAATGAATTATCAGCTTTGCAAGAGATTGTAGATACCGTTTCAAAATGTAGAGCATGGAAAACAAGATGGTAAAAGTAAGACTTCTGAAGTCTCACTAATACAGGAGCCTAATCAATAAGAGTTAAAAGAAGAAACAGCAGAGAAATGTTTCAATGCACTGAAAGCAAATGAACTGTGGTTCATTTTACATGTTCAAGGCAGCATGGCACAAGGAACAGTCATTTTAACACTGAAAGATCTATGAAACATTCCGATCTCAGGAAGTCTGATTCATCAGAATGCCATAGAATAAGAAAGCACCACATAATTGGCTTAGAATGGATCAAAAGGTCTCATTTCTACCAAAGGCAAGAGCTGGAAAAGAGGAGGGGCCAAACAGGCCAAGAAAGAGTTTGCAATTCTTGTAGAGGGCAACAAATCTCTCACTAGAAAAGATATGGAAAAGATTGTTTATGCCTCCAAGAAGTTTTTCTCTGGCCCTGGAGCTACAAGGCAAGCTGCAGAGATTCTTGCTTTGGGGTATCATAGCATGAAGAGTGGAGGTGGATTTAAACTGTCTTAAGTGAATTGCCATCCAAAGGCAACTCCTTCCCTGATCAGATAAGGAATGTAAGCCCTATGATTACTCTCCTTTATAGCTAAGACGACTTCCTCAGGTAGCCCAGAAAGTTGAATATCTGGAGTATTGTCCACCTACCTTTCATGGACATCCGGGCTAATTAGATGCTTTAGCAAAGGTGGCTCCTTCCTCATTTTTAAAGAAGGCATCTACAGCTTCATGGAGCATTGAGTCCATTCTTAGCAATTTCTTTTGATGCATTTTGAGAACTGAGCATGTTAAAACAGAGGCAGAGGAGTGCTTTCTGAATCCTGATTGAGCTTAGATTTGACTTAGATGTCAAATTATTCAGACCATTCAGGAAGATGATTCATAAATGTGCAAAGGTATTATTCAAGGCTCTTCAGACAAAATATAAGATGCTCTTGGAAATTACTCACCCCAAGAAGTCAGGCAGCAGCTGAGCAGTGTCATCACACATTTAGACAGAAGCACTTAAATTCTGCCTAGTCAGTTACTGGAATTAGGCCTGATCAAACAAGCAAAAAAAAAGAACATTTTCATCATTCAACAAAGGCAGCAATGCTAGGGAAAATAATCAATGTCCATGTTTTTTCCATGCCTGAATCATCACCATGGGTTCAACAGGTGGGTTAAGAAAATAATAGATCACACTTGTTTTCAGTCAGCATCTCCTTTGGCAGACACTGTCTGCATCTCAAATAGAAAAAGCAGTCTGTGGAAATTCCTAGGCCCTCCATCCATTTCCCTGACATTAAGACTGGAGATGTATGAGAAATAAGGCTATGGAATACAGAGATGAAAATGTTGACTTTCCTGTCCTCAATTGGACAGGGCAAAGCTGGGAAGTACATCCATACAATAGGTCTTCAAAGACCTCCCATATATAACTGTTTCAATAACGTCACTGTCTGTGTCTTAGACTATGGTATGAGTTGGTGTAGCTCCAGATATTTCACCAAAAACCACAAGATTTCTCTGTATTTATATATTAAACGTCTCAATGTACAGTGTTTACATAGATGACACTTTGATCTGACTACATATTTATATAGCGAAAAGCATGACAGATGGCTCAGAACAACTTGGGAAAAAAACCTAGCCTGATGGGTTAATGCTAAATAAACAGAACAACAAGTTAAATTTAGACAGACGAAAGAGGAGAGTAAAAGTTCATACAGGAAGATAGACGGAGAAGGGTTATCGTTTTCAGGAGTATTGGAAGGAAAAAAAGTTTCTTTGGGATGATGAAGTATCCCAGGAACTTCTATCTAATTGATCTGCCTCTAGCCAACAGCGTGTAAGCATTAGAGGATGGAAATATCTGAAGAGCAGTGGGTAGAAGAGACAGCCAAACGCCTGATACATGTTACAGACACTAACAACAGCAGAATTTCAATGCATTCCTGAAGGAAAGGAGCCCCTGTTTGAGTGAGGCATATAGAGGCCTTGTGTATTTGTTACGGGAGGTGTGAGCACAAGGCCGACTCAGGATGACAGTAACAAGTCATAGAGCTCTTATGCCAAACTGGCTCATGTCCTGCTAGTCCAGAACTGGAGCACACTGCTTTGGCAGCATCCTGCAATGCAGCACTTAGAAATTGCAGGCAATGCCAGCATTGCTTTTTAAGCAGAACTGGCCTAAAGTGCATAGCAATGTGACATTAGTAAAATATTATCCTCATTTTAAACATGGACTGTAGATGTCACTGTGCTATAGGAAGACATGCATTAGCAGTAATTATCCAATGCAGTAGTATTAGGACAGCAGTTTATACAACCCATCCATCTGAATTTCCAGACTGAATTTTCCAGCTAGACTGCAGAGGGGCTCTCTCAGTTCCTACCATGGGAATCGGGCCACTCCCCAGCTGAGACTGCAAAAGCAGCAGATCCAGCAGGAGGGTGAACCAGATGGAAGCTGACTTCAGACACAACAAGGGGGCTGGGACACCAGCCTCCCCTTCAGCAGCTGTTTAGGAATGATGCTGTTTAATATCTAAACCTCTCAACTAAAACAGGGTGCTGCTGTGTACTTAATGAGCAGATATACTATAAACACTGTATTCTTCTGGGTACCTCAAATTATTTAGTGTCCGAGCAGCCTTATTTCTCCTGATTCTGACACCAAAAAGACCAGGAAAGAAACGATGTATTTGTGATCTTGAGCTCAGTCAGATTTAGGGTAAACTTCTGCTGAAGTCAGATTGATATGTGACTATAGCACAGACTCTTTCCATCCATTCTGGTGCCAGTAGCAATGCCACTACTAGCCAGGCTTGGAATGTGGTCTATGCATACAGAATCCCACAAGGTTTCCAGTCTGTCCTGGAGCTTATTATTCAACATTTCAATTGCTCGCAGCAGTAAAAAAAAAGAAAATTGTCACAGGTCTGCCTACAGACCCTGCAATTATGGCCTCTCAGAGGAGAGAGTCCTCCTGACCGATTTGAGTTTGTATACAGAGCCTTATTTCAGACATGGACAGACTTGAGCAATGGAAATGCAGCATTTTCAGCAACACATTTGCTACCAGCATTGATTGTCTATGTGTACCAAAAACTATTATTTTTATTCCTACACTGTCTTTGCAAAGGCCCTAATGACAGTTAGTTGTCTTGGCTGAAGTTAATTTCCCTGGAATTATAAGCATGTGGAAAAAGAACTGCTGTTGGGCAGCTTATTCAGCTAATCAATGGAATTTTTCCCATTAGAAACTCCATGAAACAAGGTACCCAACAAATGATGCAACTAAATATATGATGCACTGTGGCCTAGGGTAGCAAGTAAGCATCCAGTTTTGGATTATCAGGGAGAGGGCACACAGGAATTCCTCAGGTCAGTATCACTGCGGTCCCTACGTGATGTAGCTCAGGTGTCGCTACCACGTGCAGGACAGTTTGTGGTGTCTTGAAACCTGCACTCATCACTGACACATGCTGTCCTGAATGGAATATTCTGGCAACATAGGATGACCAGCCCATGCTCCAAGTAATTTGGCACGTATTTTTTCCCCCATGCTGGCATATGAACAGCATCTTCATTCTCCTCTTGAGTCATATGGTGTTGGAAAAGCACAATGCAGTGGAACTTCTCTCATCACAGATTTTTAATGTCAAATGTTTCTCCCTCATCTATGTGGACTACTAATTTATTCCCTGATGTCCTTAGTGTTGTGCAGTATGTACATTCAGGGCAACGTCTATAACATCTGGACCACTTCTGTTGTTTTCTAGTCCCCAGTAACAGCTGAGTTCAGCTGAGCCTGTGTGTATTTACTTCATGACAGGAAAACATACACATCAGAATGGAGAGTGAACCTTAACTGGACACGGTGTGTGGTGGAGCTGTCAGACATGCACTGCAATGCAGTCCTTGGACAGGGAGTCCCAGGGCTGCACTGTGAAGAGCAGTAGTTGATGCTGCGCTTAAATTCCACTGAAAACTTGTTCAGCTACCTTCTTAAGTCTTGCTCAAGTGTGGGGAGACTTGGACGCTGGGTCTCCAATTCTTCTACTATGCATGCTAATTTTGAAAAAACTTAATTTCCATTTGTACCAGTTTGACAAGACAATGAGACTTAGGGGTCAGTATCTCACTTGCCCTAAATCAGCATTGCTTCTATGTCAATCTTGACCCACACTGGCTTTTGCCTACCTAGCTCCCAGTCATGGTGCCAAGCCCAACTGCAGCAGCCCAAAACTCAGAAGAAAACACCACAATATAACCTGACTAAACAAGCCCTGCCAGCCTGCTGCTGCTACTCAACCTGATTCAAATTAGTATTATACCTAAGACAGGACACTGTTGTGGCTGCTGTCTTGATGTAGTGGTAGTGCAATCTAAAGACAATATTTTACGAAGTTTTGTGTCAGTCTCTTCTTATGGTCATTGTGTTTGGTGTTAGAGTTAACTACGAAGACATGTAGACATTTGTAGCACAGATTTTGTCCAGGATATGAGGGAAAGGGGGTGAAAAATGGACATTTCTATGGAAATAGAGACTTCTGGACAGTATTTTTGAGGTAATTCTATGCATAGGTTTGCATCCCTTTTTAATGGCACTACATTGACTGGTGCTGATGTTGGATCATTCATGAACCATGATTTTCTGTCCTGCTCTTGACCTGCTGTAGTGCGATTGCAGCTGTGTATGTGTGGTCTCCAGAGGGTTCCTCTAAGGGGGAAAAAAAATCACAGTCTGGATTTGTTTCCACTGACTCATGGCTGCCTCTGGGAACTCTGAGCAAATGCAGCTGCTGAGCAGTCTTTTTAAGCTGCTTGGTTGCAAGTTGATCATAATTGCCATCAGAGAGCCAAGGGATACAAAGCTTTTATGCAGAGTTCATATACAATATGTTTAGTAGCCCAAGGGGGGGATTTCTGCCCAGTAATTTTCTCTGTACATCTGCTCACTTACCTCTTTTTTTGCAAGCCTGTTTCTCCCAAAAACAAGAAATGAGGGAATCTCAGCAATGCCGCAGAACAAGATGACTCTCTGACAGTGTGTCATTCAAGGAGGGAGGAAAAAGCAAAGTCAAAGCTGTAATTTCCCTTTTTGTTTGTTTGTTCATTTGCTTGCTTAGTTTTACCTGTAAGAATCGAAGGCAGAGCAACTTCTGAACCAAGGTTCAACAGTGCTATGAAATGAGATAGCTCCACACTGATAACACTGTTAGGTAGGTAAGCACTATTATCTTTCTTCTGAAGCCTCCTGTGGTGTCAGATACTCCTCCAACCTTCTGGAACAGAACACAGAACTAAGCGTTCATTCCTCTGACAAAACATCAGCGTCTTTGCCACTAGTAAGGTATTTGCTATGAAATACCAATGTAAATCAAAACACAAAGGTGTGTCAGGAGGGACAACAGTAGGCAGTGTCATATTTGCTTCTTGTATTATTACAAAGTTCAATCGAGTTCTTTAATGTTTACTAATTCTGTATTAAACTCTATGCATATAAAATATGAACATGTTACCTGTGCTATTTTATTCTTGGCTTCATTTTGAAAACAAAACATGTCTCAGTGACCCTACAATCACTGCAAAATTTAATTGACATATAATTAAAGTACTACCACTTGGGTATATGTTGTTATTATAAAACAATCCTTAACTCAGCTGCTGGGATGTTTTAACTACACTGACTAATCCAGTAGAGATTACAAGCTAAAATTCAAATAGCAGAATTTGGTGGCGTTTCATGCAAGAGCTATGAAGTAGAAAGGGCATAAAACAACATGCCTTTAGTTCCATAAGTATTGCAATTCCTTTTGCATTTTCAGAAGGACAGGAAAATTCTGCCCCAGAAAACCCCACCATAAAACAGAAGTTCTGGATTCTCAGAAATATAGGATGTGGTCCTAACAGTCTTAGCTGCACATACAAAAAAGTACCAAAGCAGGTTTTTGACCCAGGATACATTAACTGGCATGTGAGCATTAACCTGTTTGTACCAAGCCACCATGGAACACCTCAGTTCACCACTGAGAAAAATGAGATAGGATTTTCAATAGGTTTTCTAGTTTTAGCCAATGATGGGAAGGGAATTCAAAGAGTTTTGAACTTCCCACTGCATTTGCATTACTGGCAAAATTAATTTTAGACATGAGGACAGCTTGGATCATCCTGCAAAATATCATCCTGGGCTTGCAAAGAGAGCACATTAGGACTTGGCAGAAGGACAGAGGAAAGGGGAGGACCACTTGCTTGCAAGTCAGACCCAAGCCTTCTCTAGTGCTTTGATGTTGCAGCCTGTCAGGTAAAAATGAGGAAGAAAACTATGACTATGACTATGGCATCATTTCTAAAGCATAATGAAAAACTGGAAGAAATAAACTTAGAAAGAATGCATCATTCAGATGTTTGTTGGTTTGGACACAGAGTGAATTACTGTGTAAGTTCTATATTCAGTGAGCTGACAGACACCAGCTTCTGAGCTAATCACAAGTGCTTGAGTATGGAGATGGGGCTCCTTTAAGCCAGCATCTCAATGACCTTGTTGAACTGCAGTATAACAGAAGGTTACATTATAAATGTTTGAACAATTTTAATGTTGCCTTTTCCTCTAGTAAAACAGTCAGTTTTAGAGCCACAAGAATAAACTTGACCTCTTCTTTCACACGCCAGTAACTAAAGAGATGATCTCCAGAGGGATCCTTTATAGCACTTGCCTTTTTAAGCCTGTCATGTTGTTAAAGGCTTAAAGAAATCAAAGTGCAATGTGTACTGTCTTCCACCAATCCCTTGAAGTATTTCCAAGAAACTTACCAATTCTTTTCTCAGTGTGGAACCTGAAAAATAAAAGGCTACATTTCCATACTAGCCTGCACTGTGAGTGCTTAATATTAGAAAAAGAGCACTTATAAAATGTCTTCCAGCTGTCAGCCCCTCACATTTTCCTTCAGAAACCCTAATTCTCCAAAGTCATATCTGGTGGCAGTTTTGTTCCTTAAATATTGATTTGGAATGAAAGTCTATTAGAAGTATCGTCTCACAATCTGATAAAGGTTGCTTGGAATATGAGCCACATGAGATTAAAGTGATGTAACTAATGCACTAAACTTCATCAAAGGATGCAGCAGTACCAGCTTATTGCAAGATTATTCAGCTTCCATACAGATGTTATAAAAGTACATCATAAGATGAAACTAATGGCTATTACTGCTTGCTTGACAGCAGAGGAGTATTAATTGGCCAACCGCAGCCTTTGAATACCTGTAGAATATGGAGTCCTAATAACCTAAAGTACCGAGTTATTCAATAATTCAATAAGGTTCATTACTGATTAGACATAGATTAATTATTCCATCTGCAGTAATTATTGTTGTTGATTCTTCCATTACAAACTTTAGAACCTGTACCCATGAAATACCGAAAGCCTTTATTTTCCAGGATTAGAATGGTTTTGCTCTATAGCCAGAAGAGGACATGAGTTCTTACAGATTACATGTCATGGTGATCATGGTGCTTTCCTGGAGACACTCAAGTCTCACAGAGAAGGTCTAGATGCAGCCAGTGTGAGAAGCTGGGTACTTTTTCATGCAGCAATTTGAAAGAGCTCTCTCCTGGAGCAGCAAGAGAGGTCCAGTGAGCAAACTTGTCTTGCAGTGACCTAGCAAGCACTTTGGAGATGGAGGTAGTATCAGATGCAGCCTCTTCAGACTGCTGGACATAGACTGTCTTATCCTTTGTATATCACCTCTTTATAGAGGGAAAAGTAGTATCAGGGTGCCACCTGGCTTAAGGTCCTTCCCATGAGGGTCAGGGCTCCTAGAATGGCACCATTAGGATGCTGGACACCCCACAGGACATCATCACCCCAAAGGGCATGATGGAAGTATGTTATATCAGGCAGTTGTCAGGGACAGACTGTGATTTTAACAGGTCTTCTGACTAAAGTAGGTGAATTTCATTTTGACTGTAAGCAGGAACTATGGCATTTCTTTCCCAAACTGAGATGATGTTGATCATTTAAGTGTGGAGGGCACCGTTGCTTCTCCTATTTATACAAGATTCACTAATTAGACTGTACAACTAGGATATACAAAACCATTCAGTTGACTTCTCCCATTTGGAGGATTTCAGTCTCTTCTGTGCCACATTCATGGAAGCTGTGAAGTTCAAAGGCTTAGGTATTTAGGTTACCACTGCAGAACGCAGCATGGACAAGTTAAGGGCTGATTTTGCTTGAAGTCAGCAGGAGTTGGCAATCCCAGTCACAGGACATCTCAGTCTGCCACTCAACCCTGGCTTCTGCAGCTCAAAGGGAAGATATGTTGCTTCACAAAAGCAGTCTTCTGTTAAAAGTCTAGTTCTCTTCAGTCAAAAAAAAAATTTTGTGGCCTTAACAAGTTGTTATTCAATGGATAATAAGCAGATATCCTGCAACTGAGCTAAGCAGAAATAGCTTCTATTGTCTCTAGACCAAACAGGCATGACAACAGAGAGAGTAGGTAGAGGGACTTGCTCTGCTGGCTAAGATAATAGAACTGATTAAAGTGAACGTGGGCTGAAGTGAGAACCTCAGGTTTGTCATCCTTTCCTCATGGTGCAAGTGATCCAGCCTCAAACCAGCTTGAAGCCCCTTCACTGAGTTCATTCCAGTTTATTTAGGTCCTTCTTGTGTTGAGCCAGAGTTGGGGAGAATTGGATCCAGTATTCTGGGTATGGTCTGATAACTCTGATCCCTTGATCTGCTGCCTGTGTCCCTGTTTGTCCAGCCCAGGAGGCTCCTGCCCATCCTTGCTGCCAGGGCACACACCTACCCACAGAGTTGCCAGTCAGTGCTTCTGAGAGCTGCTCCTCAGCCAGTTCCATTCTCTACCCTGGGCTGCTGCAGGGGNAGGAGGCTCCTGCCCATCCTTGCTTCCAGGGCACACACCTGTCCATGCTCAGTTGCCAGTCAACGCCTCTGAGAGCTGCTCTTCAACCAGTTCCATCCCTNATCTATTTCTATGTCTATAAATGCTGATTATTTTCTCTATACATACATATACTATCATAACAGCCTTCAATTTCATTTAGCACACATGCAATGCAGTTGGCATACCAAAGTGTGTCACTTTCTCCTTTGTCATACCTAACAGTTGTATTAGTGGTAGAAGAGCACCTCGGCCTCTTAAACACGGTGAAGGAAAAACCTTTCTTCAAGACCTTTCTCTTTGTCACTGCAGTGTTATTTTCCATGCAAGAACATAATACACGTTTAGAGAAACTGAAGTCCTTTTTCCACTCCCTTCTTGTAAGCCCTTGTAAAATCTTTTCAAGTGCAGCTATGGTTTTCCAGAGCTAGGTGATCTGGACAGCAAGGTCTCAGATACCACTTTCTGAAGGGTATTCATCTCAGCTGACATGAGTTCAGTGTTTTTGCTGGTCAAAAAATTAAAAAAAGCCAGTGACCAAACTTTCAAATTGATCTAACTAGACTCAGTCCACAGACATCCCACTAAAATTCTGTTGAAAGCACGGGCAAAAATGTCTCTTCAGCTAATCCTGCTTGGCATCACCTGGAAGCATGTATTGAGCATTGCCAGCAAGTATGTCTTATATGATACTTGGAAATACATAAGTTATAATATGAGAGGAAAGCTAAATATTTAGAATTCTTCTCAGTCAAATTGAGTCTCCATCTAGTCTGATATCTTATACAAGAAATGTCAGTGTAAGAAAAACTAATAAAAATGAAAGCACTTACATATAATCTCTTTCACAAGAACACCTCTCTCCCCAGTAGTTTCAAATTTAGGAATGTGCTTAGCTGGACTTTACATTTGGATCCAGATGTTCAGCAGGCACTGATGACCCTCTTAGTCATGAATTTGTCATTATATTTGTGGTTTCTGTAACTTCCTATTGGAATGACCTCAACAATTTAACTATGCTTTGGATACATGAAGAAATATTTACCTATAGCATTAATGCAGAAATTCACTGTCCACAGGAAAATGAAAATAAACCTTCTCCTTACAAGAGAAGCATAAACTTGTGCTGCAATAATACTGATAATATTTTCTTCCTTTTTATGATATGGATAACTATCTGGGTTTGACAGTGCCAAAACCAGAAAAGGTAGCAGTGTGTGCACAATTTCTATCGAGTGAGTTTCTTTCGTGTTAGATACAGCACACTAACATGTTTATAGCTTTCTAGCTAGACCCAGATGGAAGAGGGGCTTGTAGTCAGCTCACCAGAGGCTGTGGGCAGTCAATGGCCAAGCAGTAGAGTAACCTGCTGCAAAAACAGCAAAGATCTTGGCAGATCATCGCCTACTGCAGTCACAGCACCAAGCCAACGCTGCTGAATTGCTCCTATAAATACAACACAGTCTAAAAGCACCTGACTTGTTTCCATATCTGGTTAGATCTTGAAGTAATATTCATGTGTCACAGACTCTGATAAACTTCCTGTAGAAGCCCAGTCAGTTCCCACTTCTCCACCCCATGGGCTTATCAGTGAACTCTCACCAGTTCCTTATCTGTTCTGCTAACAAGCCACTGGCATGACCCAGCTCAGGACTGAGACAGCCCAGTGCCAGGTGATTCAGTGCAGGGTAGACATATCCACATGATCCCATCTGGGTGATTTCCAGCACCCAGGGCTGCGCAGAGCAGAGACAACACACAGCCCATGGCATGGGACACAGTTGTGCAGAGAAACCCCACGGCTCCAGCTGAGCTGCTGCTGCCTGTTAAGGTGCAGTGCCTGTCATGTCCCATTTGAGCTGGCTTCTTGGAAAACACTCAAGCATCTCCCAACACACACACAGGCTGGATTTAGGTGTTACCATTAAACAGGAGATCCCCATTCACCATACAGCAAGTAGCTGGCTATATATGCTCTAATAGGAGAGCTGGAGACAGAAATTTTAATCTTGGCACCTGGGTCTTCTGTCACTGACTTCTGGTGTGGGCTTTGGCCTGTTCTGCTCAACTGGACCTAAAGAAACAGGGCAAATGTAAAGCAAATACATTTATGGAAAACGTTAAGACTGTATAAAGATCATTTCTGGCAGGTTTTTCCGTTGTGCACACAAGTTTGTATCATTTAACATATTTCTAAGTTGTGACAGTGAAAACCTTGTGTTTGGAGACCCGTAATTTGTTGGAATAAGCATAATATCAATTTATATGACAAACTGATGGAACAGAACAGACATTTTTATCTTCAGGCATGGACTCGAGCACAGCCTGTAAAGATTTCTCAATGTCACTCAATCTAGACTGCAGACAGAACTTCTCCTAGTTTGCTGAGCACTGCTCTTTTCTGGTTTTTCAGCATGTGTGGTTTATTGTTATTTCAAATGTTTTTTTGCTAAATATTGAGAATACTGAGACAGAATTTTATTCCTACTGGTACATTACACACAGTGATTAAATATGCTAAATGGAATGTGTACATACCATGATCAATCAAAATGAGGTGACAGAAGTAGGGGTGAGTGTAAAAAATGCATACATACACCAAAAAAATAGAGAAAATTTATATTAATTACATTATTCCACTAATTAGAATGAAAAGTGAGCCAAGAGGAACTGATCAGAAGAACCAGTAACATTGTAATTTCTTAAACATTCACACGAAAAGTGATCATAACTTCAGTTTACCTATGAAAGAACAAAATCCAGTATTAATTAAAGAAAGTAAGTTGATTTTTCTTCGAGATGGACCAAAAAGGCAGGTGGACCAAGGGTCTGGTTGTGTTCCTGTGTTCATCAGTCCATGTGCTCATCAGTCTACATGCATGTCTCATTGTACTGCAACTGGTAGTCTCTACAGGAAGTATGGGGCTGTTCTGTGTATGCAGAAGTGTTTTCTTGTCTGGCTCAGGCCTGGAAGGTGGCTCAGCACTTCATCGGAGTTCGCAGCAGAGCTACATGTTTGATACTCAAACCAGCTCTCTATCAGTGTTATACAGCCTGGGCACATTCTGATGTCTTGTGGTTTTTATTTGATAAATCAGAGCTTTAATTGATAATCAGAGCTTGTCCTTGGCATAGATAAACACTGCTATTGCTTCAGAATTAAGGCATAGAGGCAAGGGGTGGGTTTTGGTTGAGGGGAACCTGATGGGTGAGACGAGATCAGAATCAGGACTTTTCTGTGGGTGTTGTGCCCTTTTTCAGAATTTCAGAAACATTTTCACCTCTAAGAACCCCTCTGGGCTTAACCTGCCAGGCTGTTTTACCTCACTTCTTGTACCTGTTATCAAAATTGCAATGATAAAAGGAAATTTTTTTAAATAATCTTCTGGATTTTCTTATTCTTTATGCCATTATATGGGAGAAAATATAATGAAAGTACCAGATACAGTTGCATTATTCAGCAAAGTGACTGCTACGTAATAGAGGCCCATGCCAGGGCTTGATAATCACAATACAAATAGGTGGATATGGATCCACTTGGGCTGTTTCCTTAGCATTCTTAGTCATCATCCCAGACCACTACCATNTTATATTGGAGAAAATATAATGAAAGTACCAGATACAGTTGCATTATTCAGCAAAGTGACTGCTACATAATAGAGGCCCATGCCAGGTCTTGGTAATCACGATGGAACAAGTGGATATGGATCCGCTTGGGCTGTTTCCTCAGCATTCTTGGTCATCATCCCAGAACACTACCACTCCACAGCACATAGCAATTATAGGTATCCTATAAGTCTACCTATCTGTAAGTAATAAAAGTTTTATTTTAAGGATTGCGGGACTGATCCAATAGAAACCTCAAGCCTATTTGGTTTCTCTCACAAGTAGTGCCAGGGAGCAGGAAGGATACCAGAAGTCTGACTTACCTCTGCTTATCAAGCGTAGTTTGTCTATAGACAAGACAGGGTTTCCTCATGAAATCACTGGGATCTTGTGAAAAGTCTAGTAATAAATGTGAGTACTTTTCAGTAAATGCTTCACAGAAGAGCAAGTAAGGAAGAAGCACCACTAGCTGCCTGGTGAAATAATAGCATTATTGTTTTAGTGGTAAATAGCATCAAATCTCAAGATCTTCAGCATTTGATAAAGTGATTTATTCTATCCTTTTACAACATGATTCCCTTAGTCCTGGCTCATGTGCAGCATGTTTTAATTTTAATGAGTGTTTACGTAAATCTGGAATTCTCCACTTAGCTGGTATTAGAAACATATTTTCATCTTTTGCAAATATAGTTTTTGAGAATGTTGTTTGTCCTCAGGTAATAGCTCTACTTGTAATAGTCATGTCCAAATCTGAAGATCCAAGTCTGTTGATAATTTTCAAATAACTTATAGTAATGGCCACATCCTAGATTCTGAAAAGTCCATGGAAATTCTGTTACCATCACACAATACACAGTATTCACATCCCCATGGATAGTAACAATATTTTCAGTGTAAACATCTTCCTGGACAACAGAAAAGTACAAATTGTACTTATGTCTTCACTCTGATCTCAGGTCATTAGGACTTCACTAGCACAACAGTTTACAAATATTGTGCTTTCCAGTGTGGACAAGGCAGTTCTATTAGAGGCCATGCTGAGAATAGAAGTGATTTGGTGAATCACAAGTTATTTTTAGTTTGGTGCTAAATATGGAAGTAATAACCCATTTGGTGTTCCAGGCTGAGCAGTCAAAGTCGTTAAATGTTTTATTATCCAAATCATTACTAAGAAATTTCCATTTTACACCATTTACTTTTGGTATTTCAAAGTGAAAATGAAACAATCTTCATTTCCAATACATTTGGATGAGTTTGATTTTTTCATTTTATATGTGCTGTGTAGATTTGAATCTATTACAGCATAAATACAGGCGTCTATTATACTTTTCACATGTTTTCAAGTCTACTTACCTCTTTAGCATGTAAGGTAACCAACCACATAATCTTTGGTCCTTTTGTTTATTTTAATTCATTATATATGATTAAACCTTGTAAAGAAATAATTTATAATAGAGTTGGCATAACAGACTGTGAGTTTAAAAAAAAAATTTGGCAAAGTGCCCATTTCAGTATATTAATTCTGCCAAGTGAGTTGATAATAAGATTGAACTGGATTTGAAGGATTAAAAAGACTTGGCTTAGAAGGACATGAAGGTTAGTTCCACACAGATTTTCAGCTGTTTAAAGGGAGACAATATTTGAATTTTTGTTCGTACTTTCATAATGAAATCTTTCTGTGATCTTGGGTGGGGGGGGGAGTGCCAAAATCAAAATGAAATAAAAATAGCTGATTATTTATTTCCATCAGTTTTGGATGCTGAAGCTGATCCACACAGTTCCAATGTTTATTACCTCCTAAGCTTAAGTGTCAGGCTCTGACGGATAACTGATCAGGTGACCTATATGCTGCAAGAGAGTATTCAGATTGCTCAACTCTAAATGGTTTTATTGTATGCTGCAGACTACAGACAAAGAAATATGGCAAAATTAAATCAAAAGGGTCAGAAAGAGCTGCCTTGTTGCTTCTTTATGGATTTTGTAGAAAGTTTATGCCTGTTTTAACTGCAAGACAGACTGCAAAAATGGTTGAAAGTTTAAGCAACAGAAAGAAGGAAGAAAATCAGACAAACAAAACCATAATGCAATCAGTAGCTTTCTAAGGCCATGAAGTTTTTCTGTTTGATGAATGGGCAAGCCCTGTCTGTAGCTTCTAATGTTTGTCTTATATTTATCATTAGTAAATAAAAAAATTCTTGGGAAATTCATACATATCTGCAAACCACATTTTACATTTGTTTGTTTGGAGCCACACTTTTATAAGGTATTGCATACACCCTATTAAAAATGTCTACATGTTATTCCATGACTACCTCTTTATATGCTTTCAGGATTTCTCTGCACCTGTAGCATATGTGTTAAACATTTCTATAATAAGCCCACAGCGATGCATGAACACAAAGAACCAGAGCTATTATCTATCCATACACCCAGACATATAGCAGAGATGGATCAGACCTTTTTAGTCAAAGGTTTTGGGACAGGAATTGTGCTAAGCCGTTTCATCATGGCATTTGCTGTATATATACTTCCTAAAGTGAAGAATTTGTTTGACTCTTTGAACAACCTGAGCCAGTTAAATGAGCCTGGAAATCCACATTTGCCATAGAACCATCTGAGCGCAGATGGCTGGAAGGGGAGCTCCAACAGAGTCTGGATGCTACTCCATGAAATATCTTCACACTCTGCACAGTATGAAAGAAAACCGATACTTCCATTTCACAATTAAAATGTTTTAAAAATCAGCTCTGTGTTTTGAAATTAGGAGTAAGTTACTTTAATTGCTTTTAAGGCATTGTTATTTTGCAGGAAGAGGACTAGGTTCCCATCCTTCTGCTTTCTCCTGACCTTCCTTGTCTCTAATTAGAGCTATGCTTTAAGGATGTATCAGCCAGCAGAAATATCTCCTAATGTGGCTGGCAATTCACTAAGTCTAGATGTCAAGGACAGAGAAGAAAAGAGTCAGGAGTTCTGAGACCTGCCAGATAATCATTCTCTTCCCCCTTTCAGATGTTGCATAATAATCCCACTCCTTCCTCCATCAGACAGATGAGCCAGGTGTGTGCAGGAAAGAGGAGAGACCTGAACTACAGCACTACAGCCTGAGGTGAAGAGGTGTGGAAAGGAACCCATGCAGCAGATGTGTTTTCCCTCGAGGAGCCTTGGAGAGCTGTGGCCCTTTCTACCAGCACCATGTCCTGGCACTGACTCAGCCCAGGGCTCACTCCCATCTCACAGCCTAGTTCCCACCAAGAAAAACAGGGTGAGCTTAGCATGTTAGCCACTTTTTCTCTGCTCAGCTGACTGGACCCAAAGCCAATGAGACAGGAGGGAACATGTATCTATTGACTCTGGTGTGACCTGTACTAAAGGGCATGAATCAGGCATTCCAAGCTCTCAGCTGTCACAAAAAGGGTGTAAACTCCAACAAGAGAGAAAAAACATAGCCAACAGGACAGCAATGTCGTAAAGCTCCTTTGCCGGACCTGTCAGAGCCATCAATATTGTTTTATAGCAAGTTTTCTTGTCTCCAGAAAACATTCAATAACCCAGGATTGTGGGTATGTTCCAGTTGTATCCTTGATCCCAGGTGTCACCTCTGCACAGACCTACTTGAAATTTCCTTAGATGAGACATGACTAAACTTCTGGATGGGACAAATTACCTAGCTACCGTGAGTCAAAGAACAGGACAAAGGCAAAGGATGGAGCAAAAGGTCTTCTAGCATAGAGAAGGTGTAAGATCAATGTATTTCACCACCTTCATCTAATGTGTATTGAATTTACAAAATAAAGGCCACAAAATATTGACTCACAAATGGAGTTTAATGATCATCATTTTGATCATAGACAGATTTTGCACTCACAAGAAATCTTAAGACAGATTAATATATCTGCTGTTCAAAATGGAGCACAGTTATAGAAAATGGCACGAAATATTTTATTCACAAGTCCAGCAAGGCTGAGAACTCAATCCGATTGACTGCACTGACCTACTTTTCATGAATACCTGATCTCACAAAGATGTGCTGATTGCCTCAAAACTAATAGTACAACAGGTGAACATGCCTTCCTGGCCACTTAAGAGTAGTGAACTAAAGCATGATTTTTAGCTCTAGAGTTTTCTTCTTTGTGCTTTATTTGAATTTATTGCAATGATAGATTTTTTTTTCTTTATTTTTAGTTTCTGTGTTAGGTCAGACTTGCTGGCTTAATGCTTTCTGAATGTAAAAAACCTTTAGCATGACTCTAATAGTGATGTATTTCTTGCAACCTGGGATTGTAATGAAATTAGCATCACTACAAATCTTTTATAAAATACACATGCTTATTCACTATAATATAAACCCATGTCCTGTCCATGATATATTCTTTCTGTTGCAGATTTCTTATATTACAATTCAATATCCTGGAGTGGAAATTTCCAATCAATTAAGACTTTTAAAGATCTGTTTATAGATACTGAATTTTATGCCACTTATTTGAAACCTCTTACAAAATGGACTTTGATATTACACGGA
The DNA here is from genome assembly GCA_013389865.1 of Piaya cayana. Lineage (NCBI taxonomy): Eukaryota > Metazoa > Chordata > Aves > Cuculiformes > Coccyzidae > Piaya > Piaya cayana. Next base: position 146,467 of record WAAB01016429.1, on the reverse strand, counting down.
TCTTTGTGTAAAAGATGAAACGGAATTTGGCATTTTCCTCCATTTTTCTCTTCCTTCTTCTAAGTAATAGATTTTTTTCTGTATGCTTATTGGGAACTGAAACACAGCACTCTCCTCCTTTTTTTTTTTTTAGAGCAGCATGCTATGTGTTACATGCACTAATGAATTGGCATTTATAAAGCAGAATGTATACCGTATCTAAGACAACTGCTGTGAAAATGCCTGAGTTGCCGCACTCTCTAAATAGAGCACAATTATGGCATACGGTTGGAGTGCTTTTATCTGTACTGCCACTGCTGGAAATTTAACTGTGTATGTGACCTGAATATTTAGAGCTCAATGGAAAATTCCATAAATGTAGTGTAGCTTCAGAGCACCTAACAGCTGTTACAAATATTATAACCATTATACACCATTGCCAAATGATACATATGAAGTCCCTCTCCCATTCTGGGTGCATTCTATCACTTGTATAGATACAGTATTGTAAAAGTCCCTTTGAAAAATGTAATTACCCTAAGCCTTAAGTAGCTTGGATAATAATTCAGCAATAAATAGTTCATCCTGTCTATATATTCATACTCTTTCCTAGCTGTATGCAGTTAATGTTCAAACCTGAAAATACAGGAAGAAACTATATCATATGGAGGCCACAGCTACTGTATGCTTTTGTTTACTTAGTTTGATATATACGCTAAAAGCCACTACCTAGTCAAGCAAATACAAAAAAGGTGCAGCTCTTCACATTCTTAGAAGGCTGCTTATTATAGTGGACAGAGCAGAATTGTAGTATATCCATGGATGATCCCTTTCACTCTAACTTGCTACAGAAGTCCACTAAAACCCCACAGCATTGTTGTAGTAGGAAACAGAAACAAGAGAGTTTATTAGAACAAAAGAGTTTGCAAAGCATTATGTTTGAAAGAACACAGTAGTTTAACCAAAACTACACAAGTAGAACTGGCTTCCTAACTAATGATTCTTCCTGCCTACTACTTACACTTCAGTTCCTCCTGCTTTTGTGCTGTTGGAACATGTTGAGAGACTCTGCTGTAGAGAGGAGAAATGTGCTAAATGTGGTATGCCCAGCTGCCATTCACAACCTGCTGCTGCAGCAGCACTGCACCAGCTGTGTGAAGGATAGGGCAGGGAAGGAAAGGAAATGTTGTTTCACACCCACCTGGGTGTTCGTGAGTGCCTGGCCCAATCTCATAACATTAAATTTAAAAAATTTGAAATAATGGCAGTTTACCTACCTAAAGCAAAAATCTGTGAGGCAAAGTAATTTCTTTGTGGAGGAGTCCCAAAAAGGTTACAACTTCCATTTCTGTGCTGACAGCTGAGTAGGACCAACCCTGTCCATGCCAGTCCTGACAGTGCTTTTCTAACTTGGTTTCATAGTTTCATTTCCTGGGGCAATCTGCTCCAGCACTTCCCTGTCCTTGTCCTTACAAAGTGTTATTTTATTCCTAATGTCTAACTTGAATCTTCCTTGCTGCAGTACACATCCATCACTACTTGTCCTAAGAACTTAGAACAGATTGTTCCCTTCCTCAATGTAATGCTGCCTCTGAACCTTGCTCCTCACCCTAACCCAAATCAGTTTTAATAAGAATTATCTTCCAAGTCTATGCAATGGCAAGAAGAGGAGATTGCATGTGAGGCTTTGTCAGAAAAAAATGGTAGATGGAAAAAGAGAGAAGAACTAACCAGCTGTCTAAATCAGGATAATGACAATCTGCCCTCTACAAATTACACAGCAGTCAGCATACTGGAACATGTAGAAGTAGAACTAAGATTAATGCTTGCTGCCATGAGGATATTGTAACTTATGAAGAGTCCCACAAGGAAACAGTCCTAGAGTACCCCTCAGTGCCAGGAACATGATTATAGGAGAACCTTCTGAGGCTCAGCCTTACGGAAGGCATTTTTTCAGGCCAGATTTGTTGCAAGCACTTGCGAGTGAATACTTTTAGGAAGGTCTTTTTCATACAAGTCTTGTTAAATTAATAGGAGTTTAAGACAAAAGAAGTAGGTGATGAAAATTATTTTATTTATTTTTTTCACAGTTTACTCCTATGGCCATCTCAGATGATAATACAATTGCATCAACCACATTGCTGAAGCCTACACTCTATTTTCCCTATCCCTGGCTTCTTTTGAATAATGAAAAGATATCAGAGCAGATTAATGTCATCAACTATCCCTGTTCTTATTATACTTTGCATCTTCTCTAGATCTCAACCAAATTCTCTAATTGACCACAGAAGTGAAGTCCCATCTCAAGGACCAGAGTAATGGCACAGGTAGCACTTAGAGAGCACCATGCCCCAGAGACATGTCAAAATAATGTAGTTACATCCAAGTACCTTGTGGAGAATGGGTAATTCACCCAAAGGTGAATTTGTCCTTAAAAATGTTAATTGGCAGAATATATGAATTTTCTAAGCGCTAAATGAGAAAAATATTTGGGGAAATGGCATGGGATGTTTAACAAAAAGGATTTAGGGAAAAAAAAATTAACTCATTTTTAACACAGCAAAATCTCTCTACCATCAAAGACACAAAATACCTCCTGCCCTTGTGCTCTCAGTCACTTTTTTAGTTCTATGAATTGAATTATATGATATCATGAAAACTGAAGGAACTCATGTAACTTGCTGAAGCCACATGTAATTACAATGCAATGAGGTGCTGAGGGGCATGGTTTAGTATTTGATAGGAACAGATGGACTCGATGATCCAATGGGTCTTTTCCAACCTGGCAATTCTATGATTTTATGTTTCTATGAAAATGGCTTCATACAGGAACTTACTTATTATCACCCCTCCTTCAGGAGAGAACAGTATGGCCATGTGTCGACAGAGACAAGCAGTCACCTCCAGTACACAGGGAGGGCTGCTGGAGAATCAGGGACTGATAGCAAGGCAAGGATCTGCTCCTTCCCATTATTTACACCACCCATTGGGTGCTCGGAGCCCAAGTGCACCGCAGTCGTGCGCACGCAGAGAAAACTTCAGTTGCATAATCAAAGCTGGTAACCCCATGCCCCACAGCTCACTGAGTGCATACAAACCTCTTAAGGAGGGTTCAAGAGCAGCTGGAAACCTGTCCAACTCGCCGACAGTCTCAAGTGCATAGAGAGCTTGAGCCAGGTCCCAGCATGGGCCTGGGAAGGAGGCATTGTGCCAGCCTCAGCTTTAGGTTGATGAAAACCTCAGTGGCTTCTGAGAGACCATTTGTGCTCACCGGGATTGTGATTTAAAGGCCTAGATCTCTTCCAGTCTAAAACTGTTAGTGTCAGCTGTCAGCTACTTATTGAAATTTACAGTGGTAAGCTCACTTCTTATAGAACTTAAATGAGTTTTCTAAATTTCACTATGAATATTTTTCTATAATAACAATTTTGATACTGACTGTATTTGTTAACGTAATTCATATGCATAAAAAGTTAAATATTTTCAGTATCAGTCATACTAATTTCATGGTTACACTCTCTTATGAAACATTACAAACATTACTACTCTTGTAGTGCAAAGTATGTTAAAATTCACAGGTTTTCCTGGGATTCATATTTTGGCTTTACCTTGGATTTATGACAAAACTTTTTTCATTGTTGGTATCTTTTCTCCTGAGGGAATATTTCTGACTTCAGCCAGAGACGCTGGATGTTGTTGAAGAATCACAGAATCGCAGAACAATTTAGGTCAGAAGGAACCATTAAGGATCATCTAGGTCAAATCCTCTGCCTTGAGCAGGGACTCTTTCACTATATCAGGTTGCTTAAAGGCCCATCCAACACGACCTTGAACACTTTGACAGATGGGACATTCACAACTTCTCTGGGCAACCTGATGCAATGTTTCACCACCTTCATAGTAAAGAATTCCTTCCTCATATCTGATATAAATCTAGTGTTTTTCAGTTTAAAACCATTAAGAGAATATAAGCCAGAGACTCCAGAAACCTGACTTTCCATAATATTAGTTAACATGGTCCATCGCGAAGGCTGGAGTACTGTTTTGCCAACTCTTCCACTTTGAATGTAAATCTCTTAAAATCCCTGATCCTGGATTCATGGGACAGGAAACAAAGTATATTACGAGGAAAAAAGATACAGGATTAATGATTGTGAAGAAGAGTTTGGAAAAGAGAAATTATAGTGGAATGAAATGCCACAGAACAGATAAAAACTATTCAACTATCATTTTAAAGCCTTTCTAATTTCAAATATCTCTGTCTCATGATACTTAACACAGCGAACAAATCCTAAAACTGGGAATATTTGTGTGCTTAATTCCAGTGCCCTGTAGAGGGAATGTAATTGACAGCTGCCACAGTTGTATTTGGATCAGCGCATGTGAACAGTCCATTTAAGTGAAGGATTTGCTTTCATGTGAGAGAGGAAATATAAGTGTTGTCATGTGCTGCACTAATCTGGGGTTTCCACAGAACGTCCTGTGCTTATCTTCTCCCTAATGTCTGTTGTAATGATGACCTCACCACAAATAAAATCTCGTTATCTAAAACTCTTTTATCCCACACAACTGTTTGGGGTGAGGTAAGAAGAGAGGATGACTGGCAAGAGCTGGAAGAGTCAGGCACCCAGGTAAAACAAAGCACATTATATACTGCTGATCCTGCATGGCCCAACAATGACTACATGAATACGAAAGCTGTTTAATAAACTATATCAAAGGAGTTGTTGTCTCCCAGAAGTTCTTCCTTGCAGTCACCACATTCAGTGGTAACACCTGCCCAGGTGACTCAGAGTGATACCTATGGTTATGACCAGGCTGGCTGCTGACACCCCTTGGACTAGCACTGCTGGGTCCAAATGGGAACAGGCAACAAAGATGAGGAGATAAGGTTCTTGTGCTGTTGCCATAACTGTTGCCATAAACCCTTCACCCCTGCAGTAGTAGCCAGCTATGCCAACTGTGGATTAGAACCCCAGTATTTTACAGGTTTCTGTAGAAACAGATAACATAAAAGAGCCTTAAGCTAAATATCCCCCCTACACATAGACAGCTTAATTCCTTAGGCCTCCTATCTTAAGCCCTTTCCCTACTTAAAGGCATCAATAGTTATTTAGAAAGTTAAAAAGGATTCAGTTTCATCTTTGTTGTCAGCTCCTTGCTCCATGTCTTAAAACCCCATAGGAATAGTCATTGACCCGTGGAGGTTTTACTGTATCTTGTGATTTCTATTAATTTTAGCTTGTGTGAAATAAAACATGGGTTTGAGGCAGCAGGAAGCACTCAGGCAGTGATTCTTTGTGCTGTGTTTCGTGTATGTGGTAAGAACAAACAGCAGATGTCAGCACTAATCCAGAACTTGAAATATTCCCATGGATTTTAAGCAGATTCCACTTTACTATCCTCAACAGCAACTTCACTGCCTGGTCACCACCTTTTTGAGGTCAATGGATGGTAGATTCTCTCTGGAGTACTTGCAGAATACACTAACACATTGCCCACAAAGCCCTGGACAGTTTTTCAGCTCTCAAAAAAAGGAAGGTAAAAAGAAAATCTTAAAATGTGCTACAGATTGCACACTCATTTCCTACCAACACAAAGCACGGTGAGAGTCCTCAGGGTTTTGGCCACTGTTACAGCTACTAGAGATAAAGGAGCACAACACCTGCGATAAAGCCCAACATTGCACTTTCCGGTGCCTGTGGTGGGATCTCTCAAATCCTACATCAATCTCATGTCTGCAGCAAACCATTCCCGGTTAAGACTGCTCCAAACAGGGATCTTTGATTCAGGATATCCCAAACAGGGACGATTTTTATACCAATATGTAGGAATACATGGTTTTGCTATTTTGGGAGGTTTTTTGCAGTTTTCTGAACTATTTCCATCAAAACCAAAAAATGGCAGGATTAATGGCTTCATTATTTAGAGCTATAGCTTGGTCTCCAAGGATCACATGTTTCTTAAATGACATTGAATGGAGAGAATGAGAAGTATACTCAGGGCCAATTATAAAAGTAAAAATAGCTTGGCTATTTAAAATCATATTCGTTCTGGTTACAAAACCAAACCAACATCCGTTTACATTATGAACCTAACAGACTCACATAGTTCCTTCTGAGCTGAGACCAATGTCTCAGCCTGAACAAACTGGCAAGATGCCCTGAGCCACCATCAGCTTTTAGCAAATGCCACCACCAGATTACATCCAACTGCCTCCCCTGTCATTCCATGATCTTTGCTCCCTGAACTCNAATAAAAAAAAAAAAAAAAAAAAAAAAAGGCTGCTTTTATTAACTAGTAAAACAATTTACTTTGATTCATCTTCTCTGACCAGACAAACATAAGAGGTCATCAATCTTAACTTCTCTGTCAGTGTAGAGCTGTCAAACCAGAACTAAGTGGTAAAAAAATTGTTGAGGGAGCTGTTTTGCTGCTACTATTTGATGCTTTCTTGGGCCGGAAACTTCATTTTTCATGCAGAATCAGAGACATTATGACACCCAAAAAGAACTGAAGGCTTTTCATTAATTCAGAGAAAAATTACAAAAAAATATTCTCCTTCAAATTAACAGTGCTTTGGTCTCCACTCTTTATAACAACAAAGAAAATTGCCTTTTACACCATACACCTGAAATTCTCTTTTCAGGCCACTCCAGTGCAAGATTACAAGTCCTCTCCCGCCTATACCCATGAACTGCTCTCCCCAGGGTGTCTTCTCTCATCCTGAGTGTTGACTGGCTCTTTTCCAAAAAGAAGTACATAAGACTGAAATTTCTACATATTTCAACAATTTCTTCATGCATACCAGATGCTCTTATTCATAAACCCAATGGATAGGATGAGCTCTGTATTATACTGAAGATGAGGAAATTCCAGTGGCTCCATGAGTAGGTGAAATCACACAATCTGCCTACCATATATATCCTACATCTAAAGTTCAGATGTGAAAAGTATTAATAAGAAACACTTCAGTTGTTCGTATTGCTGCTCTAGCAATGACAGAATGAAAGCTGAATTGAAGTATATTTGCTCTATAACCAGTATGATTCTCTACTATTTTAAATGCCCACCAGGCAGAAGAAACTTCAATAGTTGATGGGTGGCCTTGCACTTTGGCAGGCAAGGCTAGCTCCAAACTGAACACAACACAACAATCTAACAACACATAAAGTTGAATTTCATGTCGGACTGAAACTTCTGCAAATACTAACAGGTGAGTAAATGAGAGGATTTTAGCCACTGAAGATGTCTAAGAGTCTGAGAGCTGTTCAGGACAAAACAAATATAGAAAGTACTGCTTCTTGACAGTACCTTGCATATCTTGATATCTAACTTTGTGTCCCAAGTCAGTTTGGCCCCTCCAGTCATTTCCGTGAGGCCAAAGAGCAGCCAGAAGCCAGATCCTGCAGATCAATTCCTCCTGATGCTTCTTCCTCTGAGACTTCCCAGGAAGGAGAAGACAGATGTTCCTGGGCAACCAGTGCCCACAGGAACCTTCAAATGAAAGGTCCTCAAAGTCTATTTGACAGCAGATATCTGCTGTCTCAAATTATGAATATAAATTGATATAAATATGCAATTATGCCAGTACAGTATAACAGAAGATCACCTAATTTATTGAATGCAAAATTTTATTAGATCTCTACTGCTTGCTTATTGAAATTCGTTTTGGGCTACTGAAAATACCTGTTGGTATACAGTAAATGCAGTTATACAGAAATGCTCTGGGTAACGTCTAAACAGTACTTTCAGGAACCAGAGTTTATGAATGTAGAGCTCTAATTTGTGTGCAAACAAGTGAGACTGGTTAAAAAATTTCAAGCACTTCTATAAACAAGGCCATTCATGAAATTCTGAGTACATTGGAAGTGGGTGGTTCTCCAGCAATGCAGTCATACCCTCTCTTGAAAGGAGTTTCTGATCATTCAGTAGCTTCTTTGTGTGACTTTTATTCTTATCTGTGATCCCATCTGTCACAAGACCCTCCACATCCTTAAATACTTAAATACTACCTCTTATCTGACCACTCCAGTTTAAAAGCAGACAAAATATTTATGTGTCGCATAAATATATGCCATACAGTGGAATGAAAGTAAATATGAGAATGAAGGCATGAGTAGTCACATAAAGACATGAATTCATACTGAAAAAGATGCAACCTCCATCCATTTCCAGGATACTCTAATTTCTTCCTTATCACTTTACATGAGTAATTTGTCAGAAAAACACATTTACAAAATTGTGCCAAACATTCTTCTTGGGTATGAGCACAGACATACATTTGGATTTTCAGCACATATTTCTGGTTTTAAATATCAATAGTGGAATGTATTCTGACAGAGGTGTCCTTAAACAACCCTCTCAGAAAAGCAGAATTTAGCTCATTCGTCCATTCAGAGACATGAGTGCTAAAGAAAATAGTGATTTCTATGTAGTAAAGGCTTCTATCATATCACAATCCTTGTCACTTATACTTCTTTTTAATAAGAGATTGCAGCAATGCCATGAGCAGTTCTTTAATGTTTTGCCTTTTCCATAATATCTGCCCACTTATTCAATGCCTTATCTAAAGGCAAATTGATTCATCTCCACCCAGCTACTGCTACAGAAAAATTCAGGATAGTACCCAAGAGCTTCATATGCATCCAAAAATTTGTTTTCACATTCTCTCTGTGAGAAGGCACCTATTATTGTCCCTATCTTTCTACTCAGAGAATTAGTGCATTGAAGGACTCTAAATACCTATTCAGGTGGCTATTTTAAGGAAACAAGGGTGTGCACATTACAACTCTTGCTTTAAGCACTGCTTTTGCAATAATCCCAAGTCAAACACTTGGGATACTGATTCCAGCTCCCTCTTGTGTCTCCCCTATTTATTCATCTCCTCCTGGGCCATTGAAAAGCCATCCTTTGCTACACCATGTCACTACTTCAACAAATCGTATGGAATCAAAGAATCATTTATAACGGAGGAAAGGAACATCACACAGTGAATCAATTTGATTCTAGTGAGCCAGTTTATTGAAGTCCATAACAGATTCTTGTACCTTACTCGATTAATACAGGCTATTCTTTAGCAAGTTGATTCAACAATTCCCCTTTAGCAACAAGCAATTAGTTACATGAATCATACTTTCCCATGAGCTATGTGAGCATTCTAACTCACTAGACTACAAAGTTACAACTCAAGGTCTACCAAAGAAAAGTTACCAGTGAGAAACAAGAGAAGCATTACAGCAGAACAATTGCTTAATGTTGTAAAAAGAAACTTTCTGTGTGTAGATAGAATTCCACTTTCCTCTCTTGCATCTTTAATTTTACTTAATCATACAGCATGAAACATATCCGCAGTGTTTATAAATCTGTTTCCCCTAAATATGGAGGATTTATTTATTTATTTCAGATATCTGAAATAATTTAAGGATATTTTCCTTGTCATGCATTTACTAGTCTTGAACTCTTATCTTCAACACAAGTGCCACATGAATGGAAGCTACAGACTCTGTCTCATGGGAAATTCCAGAAATATTTTTTGTTCCAAATGAAAATGAGCTATTAAAGTATGAAAAATTAACATTGATTTAATTTAGAAACAGGAAAATTTTGTTGAATTGACTGAGAAAACAATCATTATTTAAAAAACCAATCTTGGAAATTACTGTTCGAAAACCTGGTACTCCCCTTTTCTGGCCAGCTCACACATTTTGCAATTCTCCTACAGCCATGTGACTCCTGCAATGTTCTGAGCAGCTTGATCAAAGCAGAGCACCTCCTGCATCTTTTGAAAAGGACCTGAGCTTCAGGTCAGGAGTTTGAGCTGCTGGAGTCTGAGCTGCAGCTGCCACATTCCATTAAAAACTGACAAAGAAAACTCGCAGCAGTAGTATAACAAGGAGAAATACTCTGCCTCAAATTTCTCAGTGGGAAAACTTTAGGTTACTTTTCTCTTCAGTAAGAAAGAAAATCAGTGGGAAAAGAACACAGATTTTGCTAAATAATCACTTTGACAGAAAAATTGCAAACGTTTTATTGTGAGCATCATTGAACTAAACACAAGTAAAAAGTTTTGCAATCAGAAGAGACTATTATGCTCATTGTTTTGACCTCTGGCACATGAACAAATCACCCAGTGATTCCTACCCTGAGATCAGAAACTCATAGCTAGCTGGAGTGAGTGTTTTAAGAAGACTACAGCATTGTTCTGAAAGAGGTGATATCCTTGGCCAAACCCAGCTTGCATTAGCCACCTACCTTGAGTCCCTACCTTCCAAGGAAAGGTGGCATCTCAGCTGAGCAGTCAGATTTAGGAGTAGAAATCCTGAGCACAAGTGTATTTATCACACGTCTAGTAATCTGTTAACAATTTCTTAGGATCATAGTAACCACTTTAAAAACAGCAATAAAATTTTTCACATTTTCCATCCAGAGAAACTGAGGAGTGGGACTCCTTGTAATAATCATGTAATAGGTCAGGATTAGAGCACAGGGCCTTGTTCCTGAGATTACCTCTCTTCCCTTTGTTTAAGTGTTTCCACCCTGTGCATTTTAATATGTTCTCTAATTACCTCATTTTCTGCTGACTTCTCTGGTTTTTAATCCCCATATTTCAGACTTGCTCTGATCCTCTCAGCTGTATTTCTGCCCTGCTGCCACATACTCCATGATGCATCTTTGTCAGGACAGGTAGCCAGTGCGACCATTTGTCTAACAAGTGTGAAATAAGCCATGAAAACCATGAGAAGAGCATCACTCCTAGGACTTGTCTATCTGCTGAGCAAGCTGAGGAATAGTCTGTGGCTGAGAGCGCTCGTAGTCCCCAGATCCTGTCCTGCAGCCAGCTGAGGCTATGGAGTCAATGCACATGTTCACTGTCTCTTTGTCTCTAGGTGTGTACTGGTGACGTCCTTCACAAAGCTGGAGATGGGCTCACAGCTCTCAACTCACTGCTGTTTCACTGCCTTGGGATATGGAGTGCATCTACAACTACTCTTGTATGATTAATAACAGATTGACTTGCTGTTTTCCTACTCTTTTGCATGATGGCCACATAAACATGCGTCACTGAATTGGTGCAAAGCCTCAGAAATGCTGTAAAACGTTGAAACTTGGCTTTTGTGTTACTTCTGATAGTACTTCTAATTTTTCTATCATATTTTGCAGAAATAGGCAAAACTTCCCCTTCCTGTTACTAATGCAGCTGAAATCTATCCCACGCCAATAATGTAGATAGTACTTTAGTGCTTAGTAATAGAGGAAATTAAAAGTTATGAAAAAGCATATTGTAAGTACTCAGACAAAGAAAACAAGAATGTTTAGCATATCTACTTCCCCAGAAATAACAGCAACATGTATATTTTAAATGTAGTCAGGATACAAGCAAAATCTCAAGGGGGCACTTTTTCCAGCTGTGCTCATGTTTTGCATGAGTGCTGATTTAATATTTTGATGCTTCTAATTATTATGTCCTTTTCTGTTTGCTTTGGGGCATTCAGGAGGGGGGATTAGTACCCATTTAAAAATTCTTTGAACAGCAAGAATACTGGCCTAGGAATTCTTGGAAAGAACTCAGCTGTGCCATGTAGAAAGGAACAGTTTTGATGTATTCAAGGAAGTGTTCCAGCTGAGCTGGCATTTTACGATTTGTTTCTGTCCAAACCAAAGTGCTCATGTTGATTCATTAGCAAAGGAAACAACTGTTCTTTGCCAGATCACACTTGCCTATGCCAAACTAGTTTAGCCAGGCACCACCATGTCCTGTACATGACGTGTAAAACCTCTTCAACACTGTCACGTATTAAATCCCCTGGTGAATAAATATTGGGAGGGTTTTGACTTTTAGAAAGATTACTTGAATGAATGGAAATATTTGCTAGAGTTGTACCAAATTCCAAAAATATTCAGCAATTAAAACTGCACTTTGCATGATAAACATGTGCCAAAACCTATGTTTGATTAAGCAATGTAAAAATACCTAACTTCTACACCAAACATGCAATGTGTGTTTTGATCAGATGTAAAGCTGTCCTTGTGATAAATGAAGACTATTGCTAATCTGAAACGCCTAGCTCCTTTTGCATTGTTTTACAACACCTCTGACTGCCATACTCCCACTTCACCAACAACACCTGCCCATTGTTTACAAGAACTATTATTTTATTAAAGAGCTTCCACCTCTTCCCTCACCTTTGGATGAAGGAGTAGATGCTTCTGGGGCCATCTTAACACATGTGATATCTTCCTATTTTGTAAAAGATTATCCTTCTACTGTAGCTGGATCCAAAAAGGGATAAGCACCCCCTCCACCTAGCAACTGTGTTTCTTAACTATAATATTTACCACCAGGGTCCAAATTTACTGCCATCTGCCCTTCTGGCTTAATTTGAGATTTCCTTCATCTAAGACAATAGCTTATTCTCCAATTGTCTTACCAATTCAATGATTTTAGTATATTAAAAAAAAAGAGATGTAAGCATGTCTATAAAAGGAAGGGTACTTATTCTCTCTGAGAAAATCACTGGTGTTACGGAACTGCAAAATATCTTGGTCTTTCAAAGAGAGTAGGATCACCAGTTGGAACGTTGGGGAATGTACAGCAAGATACAGCATCTTTTCCAAGAAGAGTCCCAGTGCTATGCTGGGAAGCATTTTGGGGGGGCTGACTTCTGCAGCAAATATATGCTCTCCCACCACAGTAACTGTTCATGAATATGAAATTATCCTCTTTCTCACTTCCTTTGAGCTATTTAAACCAATACCTTTTACCTCATGATTGTAGTGGGATAAGAACTTTTTGGAGCAAAAATATTGAGTGCTGGATATTATCAAATAATTTAAACCAGGAAGTGTTAAAATGTCTTTGCTATAAAAACATGGTAGCAACAGTGGACATCAATGTGGACCTACAAAATTTACTCCAAACTGACTTTCAGTTTTCATATGGTTTACCCAGGAGGCAGTCATTAAATCATCTGAGCTGACTCCATATTCTTTTTTGCACCTTTGGAATTGTAACTGTTTCTGCATAAGCAAGCTGGATGAGACTGCATGTGAAAGGGCACAGAAGTCCATGTTCAGTTTCCTTCTAGGTCAAGGAAACAAGCCATTAGAATAAAAAAGACACATCTGAAATTAATTTTCTGTCTGATCTCCCAAGACAAAAGAGCTTTTCTTGGTCTAGTGTTTGTTTGCAAAAGTACATTAAATTATCCTCTTAAATGTGTGCATAAGATAGATGTGTGCTTCTGTATCTTGGTGATACAGGACTGCTTGACGCAGAGGCTGGGTGATATTTAGTCAAGCATTAGAGACATGTGAGGACCTGCTGCCTGCCTCTAAACCTGTGATTTGCCATGGCAAACAAGGTGCAAAAAGGATGCATGACTGTGTAGTTCAGCACTTAGTATGCCAGGAACAGACTTTTAATTTCTGTTCTGACTCCCAGCACCACTTCTGCATTCTGCATTAAACCGTTATCAGCTAAAATAAAGAAACAAGCCATAGGAAGGGAAGCTTTAGTCAAGGCAGGTCCTCTGTCTCCCAGGACACAGAAGGTCTCTTCTGCATCCTTGTTCTCTTCTCTGCTTTCTGGAAAGTCTACGGACCTAACCAGCACTATAGCTCCACTCAAGGAGACAAGTGAGAGACCAGGAAAAGGAGTAGCTGTCAACAATCAGTCCGTGGCATTTAAATGCTAAATAGAATTACATAGACAGTCTCCACAGTTGATTTCTTTTCCAATGTTATGGATAGCTAATGTTTTCCAGAAACTATCATTTGCTTTAATTTCTAATCATAGAATAATAGCATGGTTTGGGTTGGATGGACTTCAAAGATCATCTAGTTCCAGTCCCCTGCCACAACCAAAGACATCATCTACCACATCAGGCTGCAAATCATGGTGCATCCATGACTTCTTGACTTCTCTGAGCATTGTGTCCCAGTGCCTCACCGCCCTCACAGAAAACAATTTCTTCCTAATATGTAATCTGAATCTTCTCTCTTTCAGCTTAAAACCATTACTCATCCTATCACTACACACCCTGATAGAGAGCCCCTCCCTATCCTTCCTTTAGGCCCCCTTTAAATACTGGAGGGCTGCTGTAAGATCTCCCCAGAGACTTCTCTTTTCTAGGCTGAACAACTCCAACTCTCTCAGCCTGACCTCATATAGGAGATGTTCCAGCCCTCTGAGCATCTTCATGGCCCTCCTCTGAACTCAGTTTAACAGATCCATGGCTTTCCTGCACCGAGGACTCCAGAACTGAGCACAGAACTCAAGGTGAGGTCTTTCAAGAGCAGAGAGGCACAATTACTTGCTGGCAACACTCCTTTTGATGCAGCTCATGATACAACTGGCTTTCTGCACTGCAAGTTCACATTGCCAGCTCATGTCTCATACTCCAGCACCTCCAGGCCCTTCTCCTCAAGGCTACTCTCAATCCATTCTCCACCCAGCCTGTATTTGTGCTTGGGATTGCTCAGACCCAGATATAGGACATTGCACTTGGCCTTGCTGAACTTGATGAAATTATCACAGGCCTTTCTCTCAAACTTGTTGAAGTCTCTCTGCATGGCATCCTTTCCCTCTAGTGTGTTGACCATGCCACACAGCTGAGTGTCATCAGCAAACTTCCTGAGGATGCCCTCAAATCCCACTGCCCATGTCTCCAACAAAGATATTCAACAACGCTGTTCCTAATACTGACCTCAAAGGAGAAACAACGGCCACCAATCACCAGACATTGAGCTATTGACTGCAACTCTTTGAGTGCAAACCTCCAGTCAATTCCTTAACAACCAAGTGGTCCATCCATCAAACTTGCATCTCTCCAATTTAGAGACAAGAGTGTTACGTGGGACAGTGTTGAATGCTTTGCACAAGTCCAAGTAGATGATGTCAGTTCTCTTATTCGCTAGTGCTGCAGTGCCATGGTAGAAAGCCGCCAAATTCATCAGGCCTGATTTACTCTTAGTGAAGCTATAATGTCACTAACCACCTCCTTATTTTCCATGTGACTCTGCAGAATTTCCAGGAGTATCTACTTCATGATCTTGTGGGGCACAGAGCTGAGAGTGACCTGCCTGTAGTTTTCCATTTTTAAAAATGGGGGGAAATTGAATGAGTAGACAGCAGTCAAATTTAGAGTGGGGATTTTCACTTTCTGTCTCCTTTTATACATATAACCACATAGACATATACAGAAAGAAATATTATTTGTGAGAATGGAATTTGAATGAAAAATTCACCAGGCATTTATTTTTCTGTTTTATTCTCTAAGGTTCTCATTTCTTATAAAAAGTGAGTCAGGCCTGTTTTGTTCCTTGACATATCCAGAAATTTTGATTAATCTTGAATTGAATAGAAATTCAGAATGAATGAAGGGATTTGACTGATGATTAAAATATTCTCTTAAACACTAAGTGGTTACAAAGCAAGACCTAGATATGACATTAAGTAATTTCAAGTTATTAAAATGCAAGCAATGTGCATAGCCCCTCAATGGCAATATGTATCCCCATTTGCTAAAGCTCTTCCTCTTCTTCCTCTTCCTGTGAGCACCTCAATACCCACGCTCCTTACATAAAGGCACAACAGTCCAAAAGATTTTAAAAAAAAAGAAAATTAATGCTCATCCATTGATAGATTACATTTTCTCATTGAGTTTTCTTTTCATTTACAAGATCAGCTGGCTAAAGTTTAAGGTCCTTTAAAGGCCTCTTCCAACCCAAACCACCCTATTAGTCCATGATTCTATTACATATTCATAGCAGCAGCCACACAGGGAAAACTTTGGACATGTTTTATGGTAATAAATAAATAAATAATTTTGTTTTTAATGAAAAAAAAATGTTTTATATGGAAACACTTTAGAAGTTTCAACTGTATAATCAGTATTAGCAATCTGCTTATACCTAGTTGAAAGCTCTTTGAGGTCATTGTAATTAATATTTTTCTCTGCAAGTTTGGATATCAATAAAACGCAGTTTTTCAAGTAATCACTAACAAAATGGGATCTTAAAAGCAGCGGTGAGAAAATTATTTTTAAACTATAAACACAGTAAATGATAGTAAACTCATAAACTGTAAGTAAACTGATTTCACCAAATACATTGCAAACAATGAAGTGTTTGAATAGCTTTACGAAGCAATAAACCTACCTTGGGTAAAATTTTCACACATAGAGTCAGGTTTTAGATAAATTTTCATTTTCTTATCGCAACTTATAGTGTAACACCTTAACATAATGTGAAATTGAAACTTCCTTGAAATATCCTCCATTCCTTTGATACGAGTTTGTAATTTCCTTTACAAATAGGGTATATTCTTAATGTTATTTTAATGTATTTCTAAAGCTGATATTATTTGCACTGTACCATGACCCTGATTCAAGATTAAGCTGATCAAGATACAGAGATATTTTTGACCTGCAAGCTAAAATCTGAACTCAGCGTTTAAGTTAAATGGGGTTTTTTTTCAGATTCAGTACCTTAAAAGGCTTCTTTATCTCTGAAATCTTGAAGGTTCCTGTAATAATTTGGAATAATTATAATTTAGTAATGATTTGAGTATTTTAATTTTTCCCAGTCTGAATATCATTATTTAAACATCGACAAGTAAAATAGGTTGTCTCATGTTTCACAATAAAGTAAACCCTGAATAACTATAGTCAAGGTAATTTGCTGATTAATTTAATAGCTACATCTCTGCATTATAAAATTCAGTATCAGTCATTAATTGCAATGAAAATTTTATTATTCCTTTGGTCAACAGCTATGAGTTAATGACAACCAAAAGGTAGGACAGGTATTCAAGTCCATGAGGCCATTAACCTGTTTGCTTTTTGGTTTTTAGCTTCTTGAGGTGGAGGAACTACCTTCCAAAGCTGGCTAGGCAAAACCTCTGAAAAAAATTCAGTGGGCACAGCAAGGGAGAAAAGGGGAAGGTCATTAAAGACTATAGATACTTGTAAAATGGGACATGACCTGAGAATTCACTGGCAGTCTAGATCTCAGTTTTCTGCGTCCTTTCAGTGCTTGAATCCACAGCTTGAAAATTCTGTTAAGGAAGGCATGTTTGTGCATTGGTATGTGTATTTCCGTTTTCATTATAAAATCACCTTTAAAGAGAGATCAGCAATATACAGCTACAACATGAAATCAGGAAATACCAACAGTATTTATATTATATAAAAGCAAAATGAGCAGAACAAGCAAGTTCATTTATTCACCTTAGTTTCAGAGAGGTTTAACTGTGAAACATGAGCAAAATAAGACTGTCACTTTGTGTCTCAGCTTTTTCCCTAAAAATTAGTATTAGATATGTAGAAAGTAATATAACTTAGGTAAAAAATGGCACATCCTGTCCTTTCCTGGAAAAAATGACTAAGGCACAGTGATATGTAAACCATGATAAATGGTTTTGTTATTGATCATAACATTCCCCTGGCAGTCTATTTAACTTTGGGAAGAAATTCTTTTCAATTTAATTGTTTAGTACTGCATTTTCTCCAAATATAACTCAACTCAAACTTCATTTTTGGTTAGACTTTATAATACTCTCTTTAAATTAGAGCTAGCTTCTTAACAGTTAAAAAATGAACTAGAGCAACATTACTATTGGCATTTGAAATTTAAGAATAACATTGATTTTTACATAAATATGAAGAAGGATAGTGGTCTAGACATTCTGCTGTTCATCCTTATTCTTCTCTAATCATCCTCAATTCCTGCCAGTGCCAGTACACTAGTGATACATTGATTCTTTGGTTAACCTGAAATAGGAATAACAATATCTTGATTTTACATGAAGATTTTTTTCTGAAGTTCTGCCTGTTTTCCAAGTCTAATTTATAAAAAATATAAAAGTAATAAGGCGTTTTTAGATGGCATGATAAATAGCTGAGGCACATAAGAAAAGTAGACATCCTGTTTATGTCATCGATACTAAATTTTTCTCAGAGCATTTGCTATTTATTTAAATATTCTGCATAATTTCTATGCAGATGGGGCCAGGTCGTTGAATTTGGGGGTTGTGTTATTATAAAATATTGGCCACTAGAATCTGCGCATTTTTTAGATAACAGTTTGTATTTTTCCTCTCATTCATTTCCCATATTCATACAAAGAGTCAGAACTACTTCCTTCTCTTTAGACTGACATTTTCTCCTAGTAACTACAATCACTATATCTTGAGTTGTAACATCAATAACCTCGTAATTTGTCTTACAATTTTCGGCCTTCTAGTTCAAGCAAGTATTATTAATCATGACAAAGATTTTAACAGAGGTATAGTAAACACACCCTCTACACCAGGGTCTTCCCAGCAGCAGATTGCTCCCTTGTCAGCATATCACCCTTAGCAAGTTTGCAGACAACATTAAGCTGGGTGGAGGTGTCGATATGCTGGAGGGTCAGGAGGCTCTGCAAAGGGATCTGAACAGGCTGGACCACTGGGCTGGGTCCAATGGCATGAGGTTTAGCAAGGCCAAATGCTGGGTCCTGCACTTGGGGCACAACAACCCTACGCAGAGCTACAGACTAGGAGAAGTCTGTCTAGATAGCTGCCTGGAGGAGAGGGACCTGGGGATGTTGGTGGACAGGGACTGAACATGAGCCAGCAGTGTGCCCAGGTGGCCAAGAAGGCCAATGGCATCCTGGCTTGTATCAGAAACGGTGTGACCAGCAGGTCCAGGGAGGTTCTTCTCCCTCTGGACTCAGCACTGGTGAGATCACTCCTTGAATACTGTGTGCAGTTCTAGGCCTCTCACCACAAGATGTTGAGGCTCTGGAGCAACTGAGAGAGCTGGGGTTGTTTAGCCTGGAGAAGAGGAGGCTGAGGGGAGACGTTATTGCTCTCTACAACTACCTGAGGGGAGGTTGTAGAGAGGAGGGAGCTGGCCTCTTCTCCCAGGTGACAGGGGACAGGACAAGAGGAAATGGCCTCAAGCTCCGCCAGGAGAGATTTAGGTTGGACATTAGGAAAAAAAAAAATCATAGAAAGTGTCATTGGGCACAGGAACAGGCTACCCAGGGAGGTGGTTGAGTCACCTTCCCTGGAGGTGTTTAAGGCATGGGTGGACGAGGTGCTGAGGGGAGTGTTTGGACTCGATGATCTGGTGGGTCTCTTCCAACCTGGTTATTCTATAATTCTATGATTCTATGATCTCCTGTACATTGTAAAGGCCTCAAAATCTGCTTCAAAATGGTAGAAACCTTCTCACGCCTCCAGTTCAGACCACTTTAGGTGCTTGACTAGTAATACACAAAGGGGAGTTCAGTATCTGTGGACCTTTGGCAAGGGCTGCCTGGGTCATTCAGGAGTCTGTTGATACAAGGCGGCATTTTTGCTATCCTGTTAGCTCATCTGTCTTTTAACAATGTTTTATGCTACTTCTCAAACGAGTCTCAAGTTCAGGACAGGCCACATCTTGTTTAATATGCAATAAAACTAGAATAAATTAACACAGATACTTCTCAATCTATTCTAGACTAAGATTAAGATCTCCTGCTTTTAAAATACAGTCATCAGTCTTTTGATACAAAGTTGTTCCAGACCATTTAATCTGAATAGTTCCTTCAGAAAACAATATTTCTGAATTCTTAACAAAACATTCCTGGAGCAAGAAGTCATTCTGCATTTCACCCTTCCACATTCAGAAACCAACAGCGCCTGTTGTATGCATGTTATATTTTGTTTGGCTCATTGTTTCCCTTAGTTTAGAGATCAAAAAGTGAATCTGTACTGTAAAAATAAGCCTTATGTGGGTCAAAAGGGAAAAACAGGGAAAGAATGGGGAACATTTCATTTTATATGGGTTGTACCTAACAGCTTTATTAACAGTGTGTTTCAGATGCTTTGCATTAAAACTTAATATAAAGAATGTTGAATGAGTTCCAACATCAACTACATTGTTGGATAAATGGTATCACTGCAACCAATTCATGATTTATTCTGACATAAAATTGCTTGCCTGCAATAAAAGGTTCATTATTCTACCCTAAGACATAAGTAAACACTGACCATAAGGATTTAAATTATCAAAATAGTTTCTATAAAATCTATAATCAATTTTTATTATCTTGGTTTTATGCTTCTAACAACCATTACATAGTCATATTAGTATTGATAATTGCCACAGGCATACATTAAAAACTCTATTTTCTTCTCATGCCAATATCAACCTGTCTTCCCAAATCTACTCCACCATGTTCTTATTGCATGTTTTCTTGTTGTGTCTACCCATCTCTGGTCCCTTACATACTAAGTCACGCAACCTTGTCACTTGTCCTGTAGCTAACATATATTTTTAAGAGAAAAACACAAGTGGCCTGAAAGGAAGGAAAGAAGAGGAAGCTACAGGACTCCTGAAGAAAAAGACACCCTGATTTTCCAATTGCAGGGGTCATGACAAGGTGCTGGAACACATTGACTCAGAACACTGCAACCAGTTTTTATCTGCTTCTGCAGTGTTACCACACATCAGTAACCTCAAAATTTTTTCCTCTTTCTAAAAAATTCCATTTGGGCTCTTACTGAAGGTGAAACATCCTGGAAGGTTTGAGCAAAAGAAAGTGTTAGTTTTTTGTGTGGGCTCAGTGTAAAGAAGTCATGCCTTCCCAAAAATTATTTTAGGGTACCAAAAGACCTAATCTTTTGCTGTTAGCTCATTTTTTTGTGATTTTTTTGCTTTAAAGATAGAAATAAAAGTAAAAGCAAATCTGGAAATACTACTTAATCAACTGAGCAAAGTGAATAGATATTTACCCAATTAAGAAATCAAGAGGTAGCAAATGCCAAAGGTTGCAAGCATGACCTTAATTCAATGAATCTTTATTCCAGCCATAGCTGTCAGTTATTTGGTCAAAATAAAAGATGCTGTTCCCTACTCTTATTTACTGAGCTAACAGTACAACTCAAGCAGAAGCCACATGGGACAACTGTTCAGAGATGGTCCCCTCCCATTGTACTGCCTGGAGCAACAGGGACAGGGGACAGGGTAACACTTCATGTGCTAACATGCCTGTCACTTACTGAAGCAACAGAATATAGGGCTTTATAGAATATTTTATATATAGATAGATATAGATATACACATATGAGATTTAGAATACAGGACTTAACTAACCCTTTGTTAACTGTTATCCATCATGATTTGATCATTTGTAGGGATTATCACAATGTTCGTGTTTGCAGGTGCAATTCTTATGGAAGTGTTCTTCAGTGTGGAGAGGTCACTCCACAAATCTCAGCATTTGTTTGATGTAGATTTCTGTATACAATTTGTATTCATATATATTAAAAACACTCTACATTATTTAACCATGAAACAAAGAACAGTAAATAAGTGACTATTACCTGTCTTCCCAAAGTGCATTTCACCCATGGACATAATACTTTAATTGCCAAGACAAGAGTTAAGAGGTCAAGAATACCATAATCAGTTTGTCAACATGTCCTTTAATCTGTTGTTCTGCATATTCTCAGGTAAGTGATAGTATGCATTATTTAATTAAATGAGCGAGAACTCATTTGTCTTCAGGAAAAGTGTATATTCACAAGTAATATTGCAAAATATTTAAGTTTTATGCAGAATTCAATTACTTTCTGAGGGCAATTTGTCTCTATAGTTGGTCATGGGTTTTTTTTAAAGTTGGCCTAGATAATTATGATAATCCAGGAATATTACTTTGTCTCCACTCTGTTATTAAATGCAATTAGTTTCTCATGTTAAAAGAAACCTCTTATTTTTATTTTTCTCCTTGGAAATGTATATGATTTTTACTAGATCACAACTGGATATTTGTGAATTTTGGTTAGTTTTTCTTGTCAGTGGCCTTGAGGGAAAAACAAGGATTATATCAAGTGACAAAAAATTATCTAAGCAAGAAGTAACCACGTTCATATTCTTATGAGCACTCCAGTCAGCCCCAGTGAAATTACTCATCTGAATCAAATGAACAGGATTAAACTTTCTGATCATTAACTAGTTTGCTTAATGTCAAGGTGGATATCCATGTAGGCTGAATACTAAAAACTGAGCTAAGGATGGAATTTTGATTCTGAGGATCATTCTTGCAATTTAAATTCCTAACAACTCATAAAATGCAAAGGTTGCTTCTGATAATGTAATTGAGCAGTTCATCCAATTCAAAAAGACATTTACCTGCTAACTGGTATGTGAATTTTAGCACCTTGACCCAAGAAATATCCTTTGATTAAACTTGTACAGCACGTAATGTACAGGGTTGCAACTTCAAGGCACTCAGTGGTGGTATTTTTGTCATTAATCATAGAAACAGATAATTTGCAACTGAACCAACTGGAGCAGTAAGACCTGGGACAGGGTTGCAGCAGAGTTCACTAAAGCCTGGAAATTCAAAACTAAACTGAGACTTTGTCCTGTATTCATCCGATATCTCAAGTTCTTGCAACATACCTTACATAACCTGCAGTAGATGCTGTAATGCATAAACAAATTGTATTGAGCTAAGGGGAAAAAAGGCTTGATATCTTAACTGTGAGTATCTTTGCTTCCATGAATTTGGTTTTACTCCTGAAAAAGAATTACAGCTTCACAGTGGTTTACTGTCACAGGTATGTTCTCTACCACGTACAGATGTTTATCCCTCAGGCAGAAAAAAGTGTATATTCAAATTGCTGTGACTATAAGAGTGACACCTCTACTACATATTTGCAAAAGTAGCCTGCAAAATTGCATTTAAGAAAACAATTAAGTGCATCATACTAGTCAAAGCAAGCACAAGACCTTCTGGTTTGTTTGGAAGCTATTTTAATCTGCTTCTGTAATTATATTCCTTTTATCTTAGTCTACATGTCAGTACATATCCAGTGGGATGAATTATATCTAGGATCAAAACCCAGATTCCACTAAATTTCTGTTTCCTTAAAGCCAAGGAGATAATGCAGAGAATTACAATTCACATGGAACAAGTCAGCAGAAGGAACTGTAAATACCAGTGTACATTGCCTGTGGCTCAATCTTTCTTCTCCTGTTAAATCTGTCCTATGAGAAAGTGTAAATATGTTTTCAGCTCTGTTTCTCAATGTTCATTGGACTCTCCAGAAGGGTTTTTATGGCACTGTATGATAAGCTCTGTGCTATCAGAGGGGCTGGTGGCATGTCGGCTTACAGGGGACAGACACCAGGAGAGGAAGGCTGCACTGGGTACCTGATAGTCATCAGCTCATCGTGAACTTTACATGATCATTTCCTGCCCTCTATGCGCTCCTCTGTGAACCAACAGAACTTTAGCTAAACATTTCCCAGAGTTTGAATTTGGGATTTTTGTGGTCCACAGCCTGCTCCAGGGGCAGCAGTCTTTGTTATGCATCATTACCACTTCTCGTTACCCTTTACTTCTCATTACCACCCTTTAATAAATGACTAATAAAACACAGAGGATTACAAAATTAAGCAGCTGAAAACGGGTTCTGCCAAGAGTTCTGAGACCCACTGCAGCCCAGGAAGGGGTTTTCATGTGTGCTTTTGGATAAAATCATGTATTTGCTGGACCTTGCATGTTACCATTTTCCTAAGAGAGTAGTTATTACCTGTCAAGTGCCCTAGTCCTCCTGGTTGGCAGCAGAAACAATTTCAGCTTCTGAAAACCACTGAAGCAGTCCCTGTCTGTCTCTTTTTTGATTGCAGGCAGGCACTGCACGCTCTGTGTTCTGCCCACATTTCCCTGCCCTGTGTAAACTACTGTCCTTTCAAGAAAGGAACCCTTCTCTCATGATGGGCTCCATGGCAGGAGAACTGCTAGATACCTGTGTTTGAGGGCACGTGGGTGCCTGAGCCCCACAGAGGTGTACAGTTCCAAAAAGAAGCTGGGTACCCCAGAGTTAAGTCTTCATGCCCTGTCCCAAATGACCACATATCCATCAGATTCTCACTGCAAGGATTTATTTGTCAACTATGATATACAAGACTGACTTACAAACCCACAAATTTTGGAAAGTTTTATAGCTAAGTGCAAAGAATTGGCTAAGTGTGCATCTTTGACCAGAACTGGGGAAAGATAATTAGGAAGCTGTCTTCCCTAGATTTCTTCTGATGGCCCACAAATACAAAAGCAGAAGGATGAGTGTATTTCCATGACAGCACAACTGTTTGTAGAGCTGTGTGGAACCTGGTTCCAGAGAGATGAGCCTGGCGACCACCACAAAAAAATCTACTCCATCCAATGCACGGATAAGCCCAAAGCACAGTCATACCAGCACAAGCACAGGGGTGCAAACAGTTAGAAGAGGGCAAAAATACCCAGGTTCAGTGCTACCTCCAGGGCAAAAAGCTGTGCAAAAACTGCAGGCACGTCATCTTTATTAATCTACAAACTGAGCTGGAAAGACCAAAGAGGAGAAGTGTAGGAAAGATGCAGAGGATCATCAAGCAATGAGATGTCCCTTCCCAGCTCTGCTATGAGCAGTTGTTTCAAACAACAGCTGTTTTCTATAAAGTTGACTTGAAAATTGGTATCTTCCTACTTCTGAGAGAATTTTCTAACTTCATCTTTTTACTGGCAGAAGTACTGTTATTGCTTTTCATCCCTGCCAGCCCTGCAGAGCCACCTCAGTGCTGGGGAGGTGAACTGGAGTCTATTTTGGCATAAAGCAGAAAGAGCACAGCTTGATCTCAGATTCCAGGGTGAATTTTCAGTGCTGGCAGTCAAGAAAGTCATGGTTTTATTTGTAAATTAAAAGAGAGGTCAACAGGAAAGTCATTGGGGAAAAAAAAGAAAAAAAGCAAATGTGGAACCCTACCACGCCATTTATAGTCTCTTTATAAATGAGAGCACAGTTTATGTAATGCAATTTGATTTATAAATAATATTATTTTTTTGTTTCAGCCAAAAAGCTGAAGCTCATTTAATTAAGAGAATGGATGTGTTTGTGTTGTTACTCATTACTTCATTGTAAAATATATTTGTAGTGATAGACTCTGGAAAAGTTACTGTAGCTGCAAAGAAAAAGATAGTTAAATAACTTACAAAAAGCATTTCCAGTAAGACAAAAATCTGAAGATTATCAAACCTCTTTGTTCCTTTCAGTCAAATGGCTAAGAAAACCCAGATTTTAAAGAAAAATAAATTAGGAAAGAAATATGAATCGACACATTGGACTTTGGAGTGCAATGTTAAAAAGGGGACCATTTGTACCAATAGTCCTGGGACACAGACTTAGTTTTTTGTTAAATCTGGTCAATAGTTGGGATGTCCCACTCCTTTGACTGGTGTGCAGTGCATGCTCAGCAGCAATCTACACAATATTGTATCAGTCTTCAATGCTCACTATTTCAAGCACTATTGATGAGGAATTACTATGTGGTGTCAAACAGGAATGTTCACTTTAAAAGAGAAAGAAACATTCCTTTTCAAATATTGTAAATGAAAACATCATGCAAAAATACAGGTGTAGCATAAACTATGCCACGCTGTCCAGAAATCTGAGGAGGTAAAAGTGGAAGGTTTGTGGTTCCTTTCTGAGCCATATCAAAGCTGGCATTTAATTTTTAGAAAGCTGATGTGAACAGGGTTTTTTTCCAGAATGAAAGTAAGAAATGAGGGTTTGAGAAAAATAAAAGATTAAGCACTATACAACAATAATTTATTATGTCAGCTTGCAATACATGGAACAGATTGTTTCCATCAGGAGTTAGGCAGGTGGGGGAAAAGTAAAGACAAAGTACATTCTTGTGAGACAAGGTTAATGAGGCAAAAGAATGTGATTTGATTTTTAATTAATGGATCTACCCAGTGAATATTTTCAGCAACATGTATAGCAGGATATCGCAAGCTATTTCCACGGTTCCCTAATGTGACTGTCTTTGTGTGAGAAGAGGCAAAGGGTGAGAGACTAGCAGGGCTCTCTCCCTCAGATCCACAGACCAACGTCCAAGTTTTGGTCTGTACTGGTGCCAAAGGCCGTTTTCAACAAATCCAGTTATAAATAGAAACTTGCCTGTTGAAGCCAGTGACTCAAAGGCATCTGAATGTGATGCTGGCCACATCACACCCCTGACTGTCACCAGTTACAGCAAAAGGTATACTTCAGTCATGCTCATTTTGAGAGCTATCTAGGCATAGCTTTGATTCATTTTGATACTTCTTATGGAGGGTTTAGTGACCTGGATTTACATTAGCAGGGACAAGTGATGTTACAGATATATCCATCTGATAGTTAATCACAAGGGTCTCAAGCTAATATAAGAATATCAGAGCCAAGGTGACTAGGCTACTTATACAGCTTAAACTTGGTCCTGAAAAGGAATCTGTATTGTTGCTATTTTATGAGTTTGGCTATACTGCCATTTCAGTCCTCTGAGGGCCATAACCAGCAATTCCTTGTTTTGGGAGCTGGCAGACCCATGGTGGATATACATTGGATCCATCAGCCAGGCAAAAACCAAGTCCAACTGATACTGAAATGAAAACAAAGGGCACTATCTCACCAAAAAAAAAAAATTATTGCTTGGGAAGGAGTGCTAGAGTTGTCAGGAAGCCACAGCACAGCACATGTACCCAGTGATAAACTGTGCTGATACAGGGTCACAATTCACATTATCCCAACCCTAAACAAAGAGGCAGTCAAAACTGAGCACAGCCAGTGGCTTAAAGAAATTTTGAATGATAATGAAGGTGTAAATTGTCACACAACTTCTGAGGCAAACATTGTTTCAGGTGAATTTCACCAGTGCCAGCTGAACTATCCCTTCTTGCCAGAGCAACAGCACAATTTGTATCAAGGAATAGTCATGGCACAGGAGTAAAAATCAGATATTTAATACAGCTCCTAATGCAGCACATGTGGGATAGAGGTCACCCATCCTGGTGGGGATCTGAGCTGGAGTCCACTGGTACCTGTAACACTCAGCCTTGTCTCCCCACCTTCCCAGGGACCATGGAACTGCAGGGGGGCTTCACCCAGCAGCAACCAGACCCCAAGTCAGAGGAAAGACGTGCCTCTGAGGCCCGCTACAGCTGGTGTTACCCAGGAGCAGGGCATGTCACCGGTGCACAACAACACCAATGACCGTCCCTTCTCTTGCTGTGCATCGTTCTTCATCCCAAATATAAATAAACCTCCATGAAAGCAAGAAAATAGAAAAACAGTGGGGAAACAGTGCTGTAATAAACATAAATTACATCTGAGGTAGATGCACTTCAGCAGTAGATTTCTGCATCAGATTTTTTAACATCTTCAGTGTAGAAACATATTAGTTTGTGAGGAAAAAAACTCTTCCTTCTCATGAAATGGAGACATGCTGATTGACAAGGCCTTTGGGCTTATTAAAATACTTCAAGACTGTAACTGAATCTCTGCTCTGCTACCAAAAATATTCGTGATGTACTTGAGGTTTTTGTCTTTCTGTACCACAGAGAGAAGACCTTCCTGAAGCATCTAATTTTGGAATAGCATGAATTCTCAGGGCAGATGAAGGGAGCATGTCAAGGTAATAAATTGTTCACTGCATAGCAAAGAAGAAGGATTTGGGGACTCCTGCATGGCAGCAGAGACTTTATAGAATATGTAGTTTTAACCTTTTCACTTGACTGGACTGGCAATTTCTGGGAACCCATGAGAGGTGCCTAGAAAAAACAAGGCTTCTGTCAGTAGGATCAAATTCACTGCAGAGAACCTTTATTCAATCAAAATTCATTGAAAGTCTCTAAATTTGAAATAGTTGAAAACTGTTGGTATAATATGTCAGCAATAAACATGATTAAATCAAGTAAAGCAAAAGAAATAAAATAAATTGATGTAACTTCCAGAAGAAATAAACTAGTTTAAAACAAGTAAAATCAAATCATAACATAAAGATTACAGCAGAGGTAGGGACAGTCAAAACATATTTATTTTTATTCTAATGGTTGCTGATTATTTCTATTATGAAATACACAAAACCTCGCTTGTTCTGAATGATGAAAGAAACATGGTGCATGTAACACTGCTCCAGTCTGTACCAATTGATTTTTGTACTCAGTACTCTACTAACTTAGACTTCCAGTTTTTTGACAGTATTTTTGACAAGTCTTTGGGGTCTTCTCAGAATTAGTCTGTTTAGAAAAATTGCTAGGAAAACCCATAAGAAAAACACAACACAATTTCAGATTGACTAGTTTGAGGCTGAAGAAGACCTGTAAGGTATGTCATGAATCAAATAAGTCGAGATCTTTAGTGAATGAATGTGTTGAATAGCACTGAACACATTCTGAATACTTTCAAGTAATCATATATTTGGGGAGGTATACAGCATTTATAGTGTTACGAATACCCTTTGAAAGATTCATATCCATATCTTGTTGATTTAGTAGCACAGTTCAAACACTTTAAGGTAGGGAAGGCAGCAGATATGTTACCTTTAGCCTGAAACAGTGCAGCACAATGGACATCACTCTCTGCAACAAAGAACAAACTTTCTATTACAGGGCGGTTTTTACACTTAAAGAATAGCATTTCATTAAAATGCATCAATTTCACACTGCCTTGGCTTGTTTTCCTCTGTCTATTGGTATTAAATGCACACTACATTACATTTATTTATGAAAAGATGAGTGTTAACAGTTTGGGTCAAAACCACAGAGCCTGCTACCACAATAGCAGGTGGGACAAGCTTGGGGAGAGAGCAAAAAGGAACAGGAAGCACTGGAACCTGTTCAGGCCTTCAGTACGGTGGCATCCCATGTCAGCAAAGCAAAAATAAGTTTTAGCTATCAAGTTATCAAAACAGTATTGCTTGACATTATGCTTTTTTGTTCTCCAAAATCAGCCGTGTAGGTCTGAAAATTCACCTGAGTCTGTGAGTATTCAGAGTTGAGAGAACATCACTTTTAATGCGTTAGAGGAGAAATTACGTTATTTTACTATGAATGACAACGTCCATTCAAAAATAGAAATTTCAGCAAGGTGATGACAGTACCCTTGNTACAGCATTTATAGTGTTACGAATACCCTTTGAAAGATTCATATCCATATCTTGTTGATTTAGTAGCACAGTTCAAACACTTTAAGGTAGGGAAGGCAGCAGATATGTTACCTTTAGCCTGAAACAGTGCAGCACAATGGACATCACTCTCTGCAACAAAGATCAAACTTTCTATTACAGGGCGGTTTTTACACTTAAAGAATAGCATTTCATTAAAATGCATCAATTTCACACTGCCTTGGCTTGTTTTCCTCTGTCTATTGGTATTAAATGCACACTACATTACATTTATTTATGAAAAGATGAGTGTTAACAGTTTGGGTCAAAACCACAGAGCCTGCTACCACAATAGCAGGTGGGACAAGCTTGGGGAGAGAGCAAAAAGGAACAGGAAGCATTGGAACCTGTTCAGGTCTTCAGTACGGTGGCATCCCATGTCAGCAAAGCAAAAATAAGTTTTAGCTATGCAAAAGTTATCAAAACAGTATTGCTTGACATTATACTTTTTTGTTCTCCAAAATCAGCCATGTAGGTCTGAAAATTCACCTGAGTCTCTGAGTATTCAGAGTTGAGAGAACGCCACTTTTAACGCATTAGAGGAGAAATTACATTATTTTACTATGAATGACAATGTCCATTCAAAAACAGACATTTCAGCAATGTGATGACAGTACGCTTACAATCCTGATCTGTGTGTGTTGATGTGCATTTCTCAGTAGTAGTGAGAATACTACTGCTAGTCTTACTCCAGCTAACTTGCTCCTCCTAACCTCTGACAAACCAGAATCTCTAATGAATAATTTGAGACTATTCCAAAAAAATCTTCTCATGTCTCCTTCATTTAGGAAGATTTTTACTTCTTTAAAGGAGATCTATACCGTTTTGAAGATATTACCAAAAAAAAAAAAGTCCTTAATAGGATTCATTCTAATACTCATCATAGAACATAGAATTTTTGCATTTTAATAACATATCAGTCCTTCTGATATTTCTTTATTTAAAACTACACCATTGGAGTTGTTTCTGAGCACTACAATAGTTGCTTGATTTCACATCCTTTTTCTGGCAAAAACACAGGCATTTTCAAAGTTCTCTGTTGACATTTTAACATATTAGCGGTTTGGGTTTTTTTTAATAAAACTCAGGATTTTTGAATCTCCATACCTGAGATGCATATGATATAGTGATGAATAATGAATGGAAAGATATCAACCTAGAATAGATCTGAAAAATAACTCTTGGATCTTATAATTTCTCCTGCTTTGCTGGACTTCAGCATTTCGGAGAACTTTCATATTTTGAAGTTACCTGAATATTTTGCAGTATGTTGAAACCGTATTGCTTACTAGTAATTCAGTAGAACTAGCAGCCTTCTGTACATCTCTTCCCCCTGCAGGTGGTCCCAATGGGCTAGTTATAGAGAGGAGGGCAGGCTATAGACCTGGAGCTGTGCACAGTTCCTGAGTTGCTCATATGTGCCCTGGCTACAACATATAACCAATACATTAAAGACTATGGTATGCATCTCTCAAAAAAGTTGGCCAGCAGAGATGAAAGAACCTACAGAGGCAAACTTATGTGGCAAAACAGGATACTATTTGTCTTCTTTATCAGTCCTCTCAGGTAATGTGAGAAAATGGGTGTTGATCCTGTACAAGTGAGATCTGACAAGAGACAATGCAGTTGCTTAGTATGAGGAAAAGACCAAGGTAGGTCTTTTCAAAGTAGGTGTGATCGATCACTTTTCTTTCTTGGAGTAAATCCTGAATGGTCGAACGAATGAATTGCTGGATAAAGTGTAAGGAAGACCAAACAGAAAAAGCTTGATTGCAGGAGGCACAGGAACCCACTGCACATCATCAGGAACTTGCTTTAGGCACTGTATAAATGATTTAAAGTTGATGCGTACAAATCAGCAATCTGCTGAGGATTTTGGTCAAGTTGGAGTCAATGGTACATCAACCCAGAAGCTTTATACTAGTAATATGTAAGTTATACTGGCTATATTAAGGATCAGGCCTCCAAAGGAAAAATGATAAAATTAAGTTCAATGCAGAAAATGCTTTCATGAGTCACAGGAGACTAATTAAAAGGATGAAAACACTTAAGAAAAAAACCAGACAGTAACCTCATAGATACCATGATATTTTGTTCTTACAAAATATGGAAAACCAGGCTGCATAAAGGCAAATTGAAGGGGCACATATTAGCTGATAAAATTCAAGGTGAAAACTGAGAACAGAGGGACAATGAAGAGGAAACAGTCATACCCCTGAAACTGGGCTACAAGACAGATCAGCATAAATCTATTTCCAACCTTAACTATATTCACATACTTCTACTGAGTATCTTATGGTGACAAGTACTATTTTTCAAGTTCTCAAGTCATCGTCAGAAGGAAGACTGAAAAGGGCAGGTGAGTCTCCTGGATCAGTAGGAAGTCTAACGATTCACAGTGATATTTTGGAGGAGCCGAGTAATGTATTGCCACTATTTTTGCCATCAAGAATTGGGGAGTTGTCTAAACTTACACTTTGAGCAATAATTACAAGACAATAAAAAGTAAAGCCCGGTAATATATTAATAGTTCGAATAGATTAAGTTATGTTCCTTTTTGCTGTGCTATATAGCAAATTTTTTTTGAAATGCAATTTAGAATTGTTAGATGTTTATCTGATATTCCTGTGTATTTCTTCAGAAACATTTGTCGTATCTTAGAAGCAGCATATCTGCAATGTGATGCAGGGGTTGCTATGGTGAGTTCACAGCTGTCATTTAATGCTGTACCTGAGTAAATACACACTGTAACAACCTCTGTTAGAGGTGCCATTAGTAAAGTTATGTCAGCACTTCTATCAAAAATACTTGTTTTCCTGTTGCAGCTTGGCCACAAGGCAAAGAGACCTATTCCTAGACCAAATTTACCAAAGTCCTTGCACTCTTATAGTGTATTTTTTTCACAGTTTCATTCATTTTCTGAACTCTGTGTCATAAAAATCAAATAAAAAAAAATCAGTGGATGTGTTTCTATTCTTTAGTCGCTACTGATTTTGATGACAGTTGCAGGACTTTTCATTTAGAAAAATCAGTAGAAAAATTTGGTGTTTAGTTTTCATTCCTCTGTTCCAGTCTGTGACAGTAGGCATTCAGTCAGGCATTAATTGCATTACTTGTTTTACAGCCCTTGTGTACTGCCAGGGTGGCATAAAGAACTGTTTGTGTAAAGGAGAACCAGGTCCTTAGTTCTTGTATTTAATGGCTCAATTAAGCTAAAAGGCATCAGAAATTTTACTGGTACATGCTTCTTGAGCAATTATTTGAGTTACTCTCCAGGTTAACACATAAGAAAGCAGTGCATTACTGGAAGTAATTAAATATGTTTATCTCCTTGACACCTGTTTATTTTTCTAATCATTTGCTTTGAAAAAGAGCAAATAACTTTCTGAGAATATTTTTCTCTATGAGCAACTCTGTACATGTCAATGTAACTCTAGCATTATGTATCTGCATAAATTTGTAGGTGATAAGGACCTGGGCCGAAAAGTTAAAATTTACAATAAAATAAACAACCTTTTCTATCTTGCCCATGAGGTCTGATTGTTATTATGGGACTTGCATATGTGCTTGCATGTTAACCTTATGAAGACTATAGTTTCAAGTGGAACAGTTTCTTCTGTGCTTCAAGTCAGCCAGTAAGAGTGGATACTGATTACTGAATTGGCTGAACAGAGTGACTGAGCAAACACATCTTTCCCAAAAGTCAGGAAGAACACGGTTGGATGGAGAAACTCAAACAGATCATAAACGTACATCATTAGCTGGTAATGAGAAGGGAAGGCTATTTTTCGAGAATTTACTCCTATAGTCAGAAAGAGAAAGATGCAAGTTGTTTCAGATGTTGCCCTGACACAAACTATAGAAGTTGGGGGTTTATACAGCATAAATCAAAGCCCTTCATGTTAAATTAGGTCATAAAGATCCTCAAAAAAATTTTATAGTGTTGGGGGGGCGGGGCTTACTCTTTTGAAGTGCTATAATATCTGGATGTTGCTAACAAGACAATATCTAACATTGGTGTGTTCTGGGCCAAAAGGTACAACAATAAAATATTTATATCCAGTGATATAAATAAAGGAATAATAAAACATAATGAATTCTACAGTTCTTATGCAAATGCCGATGAATATAATATGACTAAAATATTATCCTATCCAGTTTTCAAAAGAGTTAGCACCATGAAGCACTAATAATTCATCTTTTTTCCCATTAAGATCCTGTATTCATATTTTGCAAATTAGTTATCCTCAATCATATTCATCAATATGCAAATAAATCCTTCTAAAAGAGCAAGTCAAAGTGTCTTTCTTATTTCTCTTTCCTTCACTTGTGCATACAAATCTGGAGCAAGAAAGGTTGGAAGGAGTGAGCTAGGTTCTACATTTAAGAGTCTGCAGAAGATAACAGTTCTCAGACTCCTAGGGTGAACAGCCAAACAATATCTTCATTAATCTCATGTATAAAAAAAGAAAAGAGGTTTTTCAAATAAGGGGAACCCAGAAAGTAGCATCTGAGCTATCTTGAAAAAAAAAAGCAATAGAAAATAGTGTTATGCATCTGGGTAATGTGCTAAAAGCCGTCTCCCATTATCCCTTAGAAGCTGATGCTTCTCCAGTTTCCTTGTGGACAGTACCAGCCAGAATGCGTCCAAAGTATAACCTTGAGATGATGAAGGTATGGACTAACAGACCCTTACTTTACTGAGCCATAATGATTATTTTGAAGTTAATTATAAATTTTCATGGCTTTTGTGTTTTGATAAATGTAGCACTTCATAATGAACTTCACCGGTGGCACTGACTTGTTGTTAACTTCCGTATTCTTATGATAGACATTTATCATGTCATTCTGGAAATATGACCTTGTATCTTACATCTTTACCAAAAGTCTTATGGACTACCAGTAAGACATGGATTCCACACCTTGAAAGTCAGGCAGCAGACACCCATTCTACATAAACTGATGTTATTTTAGTCTGTTGCTGTAAACTATTAACATCAGAATGTAAAAATTCAGAAACACGGTGTGATAATTCACATTGCTAAACAAAAATCAGTGGTATTATCTGAGTATGTAAAGTTCAGAAAAGGGGAAGATTCAACATGTTGTCAATATTCTGGATCTCGCTTTCAAATCATAGAAAGAACAGCCTTATATGAGATATCGGCTACTAGAACATTTCATACCTAAATAGCTCAGAGTGTGAAGGAAGTAATAATAAATATAAGAACTGTATTATTAAGAAATACAGAGAAAATAATGTTAAGGTCAGGTGCCCAATAAAAGGTGAACACCTATGCAGCATTTTAGCTAGTCAAAACAAAGTATAGGCACTAAATGATTTTCACAAAATTATTTTGAAATAAATTATGACCACCCTTTTCCTCTCATCAGAACTGAATATTAGGACTTGAAAAATACATGATAGGTCACTATTAACAAT
This sequence comes from Piaya cayana, assembly GCA_013389865.1. Classification (NCBI taxonomy): domain Eukaryota; kingdom Metazoa; phylum Chordata; class Aves; order Cuculiformes; family Coccyzidae; genus Piaya; species Piaya cayana. The sequence continues at coordinate 112,042 of WAAB01016429.1, read as the reverse complement.
GAGTTTTGCAAGCAGCAGTAGTCAGGAGTACCATCCAGCCATAATTATTCATTTGATTATTTGGATTTCATGGGCACTTTCTCTACACACTATTAAAAATAGTAGAGTTAGCCCATTTTGTTTCAAGGTAAAGTTTGCTTCAAAATAAAAATTTCTTCCTGTTTCTCTAGCAGTTCATGAACTTAATTTACAGAACACTTTTGATTTGTAATATCTAGCAACTAAATCTGCAAACTTAAAAGCCATATTTCAGAAATTAGTGGTAAAAGCATTGCAGAGGAGGAGAAAAGACAAGGTAAATTAACAAGAATCATAAAATTCCACTATGAAAGCAAAGAATGAAAGCTAAAGAACAAATTTCTGCTTCTCAAGCCTGCTTCAAGTTCTGCTAGGAGGCAAGCTTTTACCCTTCTTTCCTTTAAACCAGATTAGTGGTTAATGTTCTGATTACTGAAACTGAGAGAAGCAAAATTGCTGGATGCAGTAGGAATGTGATTTAGTATTTTTCCTTTCAATGATGAAAAAATTAGAGGATCATAAGGTTACTCAGACAGAACTTCCATTGCCAGCATTAGGAGTTTAGCCTGAATGAGCATCTCAGGATTCAGTCCATGTTTCTACATTACAGTTTATTTCCTACAGACATCAATGCAGGTGGTGCAAAGCAAATGAAAGAGCAAATAGCTGATGGACCTTTTCAGCTGTGAATTCTCACACATCTTAAAAGTATGACAGATCTTGTGCTTTTTCATTTCAATCTTATTATGGAAAATACCATTCCTGCTCTGAGAAAGTTTGGGTTTGTGGCACTGAGCATATCATTAAATTATTTCAGATCTTCCTCCATGACAGTGAAGTTGGTCACGTGCATAAATGCTGCCCACAACAGCAGAAGTGTTACAGGATCATGCTCTTTCTGACAATTCATATATTTTGCTCACAGTGGAGAAGAGTGACACCTCTTCAGCCATGGTTCATTGATTACCTGCCGTTTCTTAATAATAAATCTTTTTTTCTTTTTTTCCTTTTTTTTCTTTTTTTTTTTTTTTTGGGTAGCCATAATGGCTGCAGAAAGCAGCTTCAAGAGAGAAGGAGCACTTTAAGAAATTTCTGTATCGTTGGACTCAATGACCTGGTGGGTCTCTTCCAACCTGGTTATTCTATGATCCTATGCAGTTAATTAAAGTTAGGTGTTGACAGGCTAAAGGGATTCACATGTAGCCATTGGCAGAAGAAAAGCTAAAACACAGCCCAGAAAGGAAGTGTAAAATGCAACTGGCTGAGCACGCACAAAATTTCCTCTCTAGGTCAAAGCACTGAACTTAGCCCACAACATCAGTGACTGAAAAACCTTTTATCACTGATTGCTGTTCAGGATACTGTGCGTGAAATTTACTGGTAGCTAGTCCAGCCGCACACATCATAAAAACCTTATTATTGTCAGTTGTCTACAGTTAAATGTAAATCAGAACCAGATTTGAATGTATCTTGAACAGGACTAGTATTAGCTTTACAGTAATTCTTATTCTCTCTCGCCAAAGTGGTGAAGCTAGAGTAGCCAGGTCTTTAATATCAAGCCAAATATGGACAAAAAAGGAGCTCTATACACAAACATGTCTAGAAATAGAAGTATATTCATTTTCAAATAGAAATGTTACTGAGCAGTGCACACAGACATTGCATCTGTACAGGAATATGGAAGTTTACCACCTTCATATTTAAACAGGACTATACAAAGTAAATTTCTGACTTACCACATAGCACTACTTGCAATAACAAAACAACTTTTACCTTCTGAGTCTCCTTGTTTTGCTGGAATGGAGGAGGGGAGAAATCCAGCTCGGTTCATCTTCATGTTTAAATAGTGTCTTTGAGAAAGGATTCAGAAGCAAATATGTACCATTTCACTGGGCAACTGCTTTTGTGGATTTCCAGTTAAACAAATATCTATTGCAAGGTATGTCTCGTAATGAGGTTGTTTTCTCTAGACTTTTTCTAGGGTCATGGTCATCACCTGGGAATTGTGTTTTTCAGACTTACGAAAGTACTGATCGTTATTTGTTGAAAATTACACAATAATATAATAAAAAATAGTGATGTATGAATGTTCAGCTTAAAAATAGTAAAACGTTAATTTCCTGTGAGAGTTGTTGATTTCCAGTTTTAGTTCAAGTAGTGTGACAAAATAATAACATATTGAATAATTTCTAACATTTGAGGAAAAAAAAGACAAGGAAACTAATGGTGACAAATAGAAAATATAGAAAATACAAATATAAGTACAGCTTTCTCTTAGGAATATTTTATAGATAATTTATGATTTCTTCCAACATGGAAGAGAAAAATAAAGCAGCATGAATCTTTGCAGGAATGGTTGACTATTTATTGCAACACACTCACAGCTTTCTCTGTCACATTCATTCAGTCTGTCGAGCCAGGAAAAAGTTTTACTAATAGAGTTTTATTAAAAGAAATACTAATTGCCAATTGGAAGTTAAGAACCACTTTTTATTTAATGCTTAATTTAAAAAAAAAATCTACTATACTAACAGATTTTTCTCCTTAAATACCATTTTAACAAGCATAGTAAATACATTTTTTTTCAGCTTCAGAAAGACAAAACCCTCCAATTTGGACTTCTGAGAGCTTTTACAAGTGTATGGGGTTACAACAGGGCCTTAGGTATTGCCAAGACTCTCTACTCAGTTCTGAGTTAGGTGCTCAAACTGCAGTGAAGTGTCTGCCTTCATCTGTCTCTGATTTTTAGCAGCTGTGTTTGAATTGAGAGCTTGATTGACAATTATCCCACCTCGAGAGAAGCTTGATTACTTGGGCTATGAAAAGATTCTTTATGCTATTTTGTGATAAACAGTTTCTATTTTATCCCACTTTTTGACATTAACTCTTACTTTCTCCTGTAAGAGCCACAGCTATTATTTTTAAAAATAAACAAAAAACACTAGATGCTTCAGTGTCTAGAAATGTTACTTCGAAGATTTAGTACAGGTAAATTTGAAAACAATTTTTCTCCAAGAGTTCTACTGAGCAAGGATCATGATAAACTCTGTTAATTTAGGATTAAAGAAAGAATGAAAAGCCAGCAATAAAGGCCATTTGATAACAGTGGGGGATGAGTAATGGAAAATGTTCTTGCTGCAGACTAATCAGAGTGTAATTGCTAAAGGAACCAATCTCTCATTAATTGGAAAGGCAGTAAACTCAGTCACAGTGCCAAAACATTGCAGTTCATTTGGAGAATTTTATTGAACTAATTGATTTAATTGTTTTAAGTAATACCATTATAAGAATCATTATTAAGAAACATTATTCTCAATATAACTTCCTGAAACATAAATACTTTTTATGAAGCAAGTGATTTTCATTTCAAAAGAAAGATGAGACAACAGGTTTGATTTAAAAGAGCAAGCTTACTGGGTTATGTTTCAGTAGAAATTATCAGTACTTGATTTTGGATGTCATCGTGGATAATGTGAAGCACTTTGTAAGTGAAGGGTACTTAACTATGTTTAGACTTGCTTACACTTTTCTAACAGTGTTTTCTGGGAGTCAGAAAACTGATGTCATCTTATCTGCCTAATCCAGATATAACCGACCAGAGAAGTCTGCCACCTGCTTTTACAGCCTCCACTCCTCTTTAGCCATGAGGGAACATCATACAAGGGCTGTAGGTCACTCACTAGCTCCACAATCAGTTTAAATTGGAATAAGCAGCCATAGCTTACCTTCCAGTCCTCTGCCTGCTTATTCCAACTCACATGTCTCTCTCCCTTCTGCCAGGTATTCATGAAGCCACATGGTTAGTGGGAACAGGGCAATGCTCTGTGTTAAAACTAGCCTCTTTTTTTTTTCCTCTCCTATATGTATTTATGACTATTTGCAGTCACTGGGGAGACAAGGAGAGTGAAAATAGTGATTGGGTCAATGGGTAGCTGGCACTGCCTCTTTTAGCATCAGCATTTGTTTATGTTGACTTAAGGGAGTTGTGAGATTATAGTGATAGCATCACTCCTCTGGAGTTTAAACCCAGCCGGCATCTGTGGAGAAAGAAGTAGGAGCCCAGATCCGTCAGTCACTGGTTCCCTCCCTTTCCCAATAGTGTATGGACTGATTGAAAACCCATCTCATTGGCACCAGTTCTGATGCCATATCACTTAAGTTCATATGTGGAGGAAGAGTGCTATACGTAACCCTATAAGAACTGCAAGTGCAGCATCCTAGCCACACCTGTGTAAACTTTCTGGGTCTTTGACAGTGACAATACATACTGAAGTCATTGCAAAGCCAAGCAAACTCTTTGGGAGGTCTTCATCCCACCATGAACCTCTAGTGCTTCCTCTGCAACATCTTATTAGTTAGCAAATCACAGATAATCCTGACAGTGAAAGATTTTTCAGGGGAAAGTAATGCAATTTGTTAGATTCAACAGCAAATTTCAGGAGGGAATGTTAACTTTTCCAGACACCAGGCCCAGGAGGTAGAGATTGTTAGTCTTTCAGATACGGTCCACAATCACAGAGATGTCAACAGTAACTGAGTTTCCCTAAGGTGACTTTCTTTGATTGCTGTTTGTGTTCAGAAAGTCGCTTGTCAGACTTCTGACCATCAAGCTGCAGCGCCAGTGCAGCTCAGGGGTCCAAAAGGCTTGGTTAAGTGCCTCGAAAGCCTGTCAGCAAAGGTTCTGCGCAAATTCATTGCAGCTGCAACATGGAAATAAAATTACTGTTTCTGTTGGTTTATCACTGTTATTTTTAGCTATTACATATATCTAATCCTTCTTCTCTTGATCAAACGCAGACAGGCAGTACATGACCATTTCTAACTGATATTTTTTAGGAAAGAACAGAGCTTAAAAATCAGGAGACCTCATGAATTAGGACTGGAATTCATGGAGGCATCTTCCCCATGGAGTGCCTCTCAGGATTAGATGGAGTACTGAGTAGTGGAGGACTGTCTACTAAGTCCAGCCCTGTTCATTGTCTTTATCAATGAACTGGATGAGGGGACCGAATACACCCTCACTAAGTTTGCGGATTGCGCTAAGCTGGGTGGAAGTGTCGATCCGCTGGAGGGTCAGGAGGCTCTGCAAAGGGATCTGAACAGGCTGGACCACTGGGCTGAGTCCAACAGGATGTGTTTTAACGAGGTCAAATGCCAAGTCCTGCACTTGGGGCACAACAACCCTGTGCAGCTACAGACTAGGAGAAGTTTGTCTAGAAAGCTGCCTGGAGGAGAAAGACCTGGGGGTGTTGGTTGACAGTGACTGAACATAAGCCAGCAGTGTGCCCAGGTGGCCAAGAAGGCCAATGGCATCCTGGCTTGTATCAGAAACGGTGTGACCAGCAGGTCCAGAGAGATTATTCTCCCTCTGTACTTGGCACTGGTGAGACCACTCCTTGAATACTGTGTGCAGTTCTGGGCCCTTCACCATAAAAAGGATGTTGAGGCTCTGGAGTGAGTCCAGAGAAAAGCAATGAAGCTGGTGAAGAGGCTGGAGAACAGGCCTTATGAGGAGCAGCTGAGAGAGCTGGGGTTGTTTAGCCTGGAGAAGAGGAGGCTGAGAGGAGACCTTATTGCTCTCTACAACTACCTGAAAGGAGGTTGTAGAGAGGAGGGAGCTGGCCTCTTCTCCCAAGTGACAGGGGACAGGGCAAGGGACAATGGCCTCGAGCTCCTCCAGGGGAGGTTCAGGCTGGACATCAGAAAAAAATTATCATGGAAAGAGTCATTGGGCACTGGAATGGTCTGCCCAGGGAGGTGGTTGATTCACTATCCCTTGAAGTGTTTAAAAGACAGGTGGACGAGGTGCTGAGGGGTATGGTTTGGTGGTTGGTGGGAATGGTTGGACTCGATGATCCTGGCGGGTCTTTTCCAACCTAGTGATTCTGTGATTCTATCAGGTGCTGGCTACCATCACATGAGGCTGTTGAACTCAGTAAATCAATGATTTGATCAGTGAGGGCAAACCTTTGCAGAATTTTCACAGTTTGGTCATAGCAAAAGTATGTTTTGCACAAGGTAGCAGGAGGGATATGAAAACATGGCAGCGTAATAAACATGTTTCAGCTAGTATAATAAACAGAATTTGTAGCCTTCAGAGCTGAGCCAGATTCCTCTTTTGAAAAAGGAAAAATATACAGCCAAGCATTGTCTCATGTGCCAAATGATAATAATGAGCAATAACAATAACATGAATCATTCTTATAAGTCATCTGGTGATTTTGATTTTTTTTTAAATTAATAAAGCATTACAAAAAAAGTCAGTACTGTGGGATAAGAAACACTATCAAGAGAAGCATGTGGAACTGACAAAAAGATGTTCTAGAGATGATGTTTCAACAGAAAATGATGTAAGAACAAAAATGATTCACAGAGTATGTTTTTGATCTTTTTAACCCTTTTTTATTCTTGCCATTTTATGTGACTTTTCTATATCATTCAGTCATTAAATAATTGATAAATGACTCTTCTTTGCTGCTTATCCTTGAATGTACTTATGCCTGTGATGTCCAAGTGAAATAGGGATGTACTGCATTCCCAGTTTTGCAGATGGAGTACTGGGGAGCAGGGACTGGGTTAGATCCAATGCAGATGTTGCAACATCCTATTATGAGCTGCTGAGAGGTTTTCTACAAAGTGTGTTTTGAGCAGACACGCAGTTACTTTGCCCATGCTCAAAGTCAATCTAATCCATGGGACACTTGGGAGCACAGCAGGGAAAAACTGAAGCTTCATTAGGCTGCCAGGTCTAATACTGGTCAGTGTTTGCTTGGCGTATTTTAAACAGGTTGGGCAGACTGAACGGTGAAGAAACCGTGACTTTATAGAGCCTGCATTGCCCAGGTCTTGAGTTTCTCAGCCCTGCCCAGGTGGTGTTCATGCCAGACAGGACTCTGTGCACCCTTGGGACCTTCCCAGGGGAAAATGTCAGTAGCATCGGTGAGAGCTCTGACTGCCACTGTGATGCCTAAGCTCTCTGCAGACGTTGTTCAAGATGGCAGCAAAGGTCTGCAGGAGAACCAGGAATTAAGCTTTATGCCCTGGACTAACTGCAGAGCACATGGGAAGATCAGGACTAGGTGTATGCATCTCCGTCTCCCTGCCAGAAAAGAGTAATGGGCTCCCACTCGACCAGATCAGGAATGAATTTGTTTCAACTCTTTTTCATTAATTTTAATTAATGGGAAATCCTTCTTAGCTGTTAACACCCATGGGTCTCCAAAGGCTTGCTTTTTCCCTCGTGGAAATTTTAAGAGTAGTACTTCATCCTAATTTCTTCTACAGAGCTGACTCTGCTGTCAGGTTCTAAGTAATGTTGTTAAGTACTGCAAAGTATTATACACTGCGCAGACGGCACAAATAGAAATATTGCCCTCCCACAGAGTCTGCTAATGAAAGGGGAATCTGATTGTTTTCTTGGGCTGATTTTATTTACATTTAGTTTATACGAACACATTGTTATTTTTATAAACACAAAGGCAGTCGTAGACCCTGAAGATTACCAGTGAATCTAAGTTTTCCATGTATTTTTTCACATGATTTATAAAATCTCATTGACTTCTAATGTAACAATGACCAGAATACAAGTGGTCAAATCAAGGTTAAAACAAACATGGTCAAGGACAGGCTAGACAAATGCCTGTTAGGAAGAGCTTTCATTTTATTCAGTCAGGTCAATGGTCCTACAAAAGTGGTTCCCTATCCCCTTGCCTGCCTCTTTTCCTTAGCTCACCATGGAAGCTACAATTGCGCTTGTGGTCTCAGTCAGGAAGGGCTCAGGTGTTGTTAACTCTGCCATAGGGCAATTGTGTTCAGTGTCTCCCTGCTTCCAAGGAGAGCCTGTCTTTCTCTATTCCATATCCCAATTAGTTGTTGTAGACAACAGTAACATCTTTCCTTAGCCTTTGAATGCTTTGCACTCTACAGCCATGTTGCTGCGCTCCTTCTTGGAGGCGTGAGGCTCAAAAGTGCCTGTTAGAGGGGAATCATCTTTTTCCTGCCCTTGACCTGCTGCCTACACTCTAGTGCAATCCAGATGGTTTCATGAGAGCTTTTCCAGGCCTTCACTCTGTTACCCTGAGATGTGGAGTAATGGTGGCCAGCTCTTCCATCTGAACACGTCTTGCCAGCACATATGGCAATAAACAAATATTGGCTTCTCTGGCTGACTAGATATAAACAAAAATGTATTTATGTGTTCCCTATCAAGTGATGGATGGTGAGATCTCCGCAGCCTATGTGACAGGAAATATATTTATCTCATGGTAGTTAAGTGTGGACACATGCCATTGTGGACAGGTCTAGCCGTACAATGGGACAGATATTGGGGCCCAAGTAAGAGGGAGCCACAACTAGGCTAGCCTAGCAAGTGCTCCTGCTGCAAATCTTTCCTTACTCATAACTGAAAGATGTCCACAAGAGGTGGCAGCAGAGGTGGGGATCACCTGGATGAAATGTTCTGACGCGTTGGAACTGAGTTGAGCTGTTTCTGATGAATTGTCTAGGATGAAGGCATCATTGTAGCTGCTGCAAAAATTAGCTTTCTCAAACGAGGATGGGGACCAAACTATCAAATTAGGTTTGACTCCTTTTCACCCAGAAGATCTACACCTATGAGTTTTCCAGATCTTAAAAGAAGTAGAGGTCCCAAAGACATGCCTAATGTGCAGCTCTGGGTGGTCCCAGAGCCCCTGAGCCTCAGCATTATTCACTGTTCATGTCACAGATGTCAAATGAATGGCACATTCGACAGCCTGAATTAATTCACTCACATTCAGGCAGAACATGGCAGCAGCTATAAGAAAGCATGAGCAATCTGATGAACAACTGAAAGGGCAGTTCTCTACCCTTAGCAAATTACACAGTGTGAAGAGTTTGGATAAACTGCAACATGAAGCTCCAGACAATCACAGATATTAAGATTTCTTATATAGATCAAGTATAGAGAAGAGCTAGGCTGAAGTGATCTAACACCTTAGTATTCTTCAGTGAGCCATCAGATTTAAAAACATATAAACCCATGGTATTATATTGCATGTTATCCAGCAGTGGCTATTCACTACCTAGTGAATTCATCATTCCTCTGCCCTGCAGTTTTGTTTGCTCAGTCTCATTCCATGTAGAGCATGAACAATATGTTCTTTCTAGCACATGTGAGCACTTTTAGAGCAAACAATAGAAACAGGCTTTCAGTGAAAATCCCAGGTAGCCCCTGCCTTTGCTCAGGCACAGCTTGGAGCCAGCAATAATTGTTCTGACAGTGCAAGATGTTCCCAAATATGTTCTGAAAATAATGGAGGGGGGATTGACACCACTGAAGTAATCTTCTTTTATGTGAGGGTGTGGAACAGAAAGCCTGGGGTAAAAATCTAGAGTATTATTTTTTGTCTATTCCTGACATCACTGAAATAGAAAGAATGCAAAAAAATAATTACACAGTAAGTCCTCCTTCTAGATAGTATTAAATAACACATATACCTTTTTCAAAGCCCGTACTCATATCATCAACCATTAAGCACCTGACTGAAGTGTATTAAGGAAGCTTTCTAGAGACCATAAGCCCCCTCCAGGTGGGCTGAATAATTTTCTGAGATGTTCCTATCTCCCTCCATTGAGATCACACAGACCCTAAGGCAAATTTTCTCCTTTCTTAGTCATTGCATGAAGTACCTTTTTTTAGATGTCACGTACCTGAAACTCTCTGTCATTCCTTTCTTCTTAAAAATACTGGACAACAATAAATACTTACACTGGCAGGAATCCTTACAACAGGGAGATGTGGTAGCACTGAAAATAAAATAACTTCTGCCTCTGCAGTCATACATGATGTCATAAGTACATTAAGTCAAAATGCACAGTAGTAAAGCAATTAGTATATTGTAAATTATAACCATGATTTTGACACTTGTGTTTATTATAAGGAATTCTATTTCTTAAAATTAATAGTTTTATTTAATAGTCTGTTTTAGCTCTTCCTCAGTTCACTGTAGTAAATTTTAAATGCAACTTTTTGTACTTGCCCTGTGAAGCTTACTATTGCCAGAGAGACTGGAATAAACTGGGGATAAGAAGAAATTATGTTTTTGGAATGGAAAAACAGGATGTTGCAGACTTTTTTTAGAACATACCAGTTAATACATTTACCAACTATCCTCATTTTTGTTTTGGAAAATATATGAATATTAATTTCAAAGGACAACTTTGAGGTCTTTTGAGGATAGTTATGCATTTACAGTGTATGTGTGAAGATTAGAAGATTTGTTAGGCCAAAACCTGCTGCTCATCCTTCTGTAAATCTCAAGAAATCAATGGACTATTGAACCCCTCAGTAGGTCATTTTTTTAACTTGCTTCTGATGCATGTAGTGTTGTTTGCCTAATGTCTAGCCATGTCTCACCCAATCATATTCCTGCCATCAGTAGTTTTGAGAGAATCTTTAATATCTTTATGTTCCTTCTTGCACTAAGCAGTTTCACAGCAGGGCTACCACAAACACTAGGTGAGCTCAGAAAAGGCTTTGACTCAGAAAGCCTTGAAAACCTTCAAGAATAGTGACTCTGCAGCCTCTTTGAGAAATGTGCTCCCAGGGTGCACTACCAGCCTCCTGAAGTCCAATCTGAACTCCCGCACTCTGGTATGTGGCTCTCACCCCATATCTGGGTTGCCCATCCTACTGAGGAGAAACTGACTCTGTCATTTTTGTTACTACACTTCAAATATTTATAGCTTGCTCTCTTCTTCCCACTTAGCTTCTCCTGCTTTCCCAGCTTTTTCTATTCTGAAAAATCCAAATGCTTTAGTCCATATGAAGTCATGTGGTTCCATGGATTTGTGGGATCTGGGTGAGAATTCAGGGTGTTTGAGATGCAGGGCATGGCATTATCCCTCTTGGCTTTAAACTTTAAAAAACATTGAAACAAAAAAACAGGTGGGGTTAATGTGTATTTATAAGGATAAAGCATAGCAAGAGTCAGCTAATACCAAAATTATCCCTGAAAAAAAAGAAGCATTCTAACCCTTTTAAAATGTGGGTTTGGACCTGTGTGTAAACATATGTGTAGGTCAGACACTTTAAATGCAGCTAGTTATTCATTACCAGGATTACTCCAACTTCTACTGTATACTATACATCCAGGTTGCTGCGAGCACAGATCCACCATCAGTGAAAGAAGAGTTTGTATTTGAACTGTTAGAGGAGCTTGACCTGTACCAATCCATAAGTCCTGATAATATCCACCTTGAGTGTAAAAGAACTGGCTGACATGGTTATGAGGCTGGTCTCCATAATCTCTGGGAAGCTGCAGAGATCAGGAGATGTCCCAGAAGACTGGAAGAAGGCTAATATCACCCTCATCTACAAGAAGAGCTTATAGGAAGATCCAGGAAATTACAAGCCCATCAATCTTACTACAGCCCTTGGGAAAGTTATGGAACAAATTATCCTGGGGGCTATCACAAGCTAAATAAAGCATGTGATTGGGAAAAGCCAGCACAAGTTCACTAAGGGCAAATCCCTCTTGACAAATCTAATCATCTTCTACAATGAAGTAACCTGCTCAGCTGATGTGAGACTAGCAGTGGACATTATCTACTTGGATTCCTATAAGACTTTCAGTGCAGTTTCCCACAACCTCCTCCTAAAGAAACTGATGTGTTACAGTCTAGACAAGTGATCTGTGCAACGGGTGGGGAGCTGGCTGACAGGCCATTTTATAAGTGATCTGGATGAAGGGTTTGATGAGATCAAGTGTATCCTGATGATTATTGCCAATTATACTAAACTAAATGGGGAAGTGAACACTTTGGAAAGGAGAGCTACCCTACAGGAAGACCTGGATAGGAAGAGCAGGCTAACAGGAATGTTATGAAGTTCAACAATGACAAATGTAAGGTCTTGCATCTGGGAAAACACAACCCAGGAGTGCAGCACAGCCTAGACTTTACTCAGATTAAGAGCTGCTCTGTGGAAAGGAACCTGGGGGTCTGGGTGAGCAATAAGCTCTACATGAGTGAACTGGGCTGTGGCATCATAGAAAGCCAACAGGGTGCTGGGTTGCACCAGCAAGGGCATCACCAGCAGAGACAAAGTCATTATTTCACTGTACTCAATACTTGGCAGACCACACCAACAATATCATGTTCAGTTTTGGTCTCCAAGGAAGTGGACAGGCTGGAAAGAGTCCAGAGAAGGGCCACAAAGATTATCAAAAGATTGGGAAGACTTTCATATGAGGAAAGGCTGAGAGAACTGTTCAGATTTGAGAAAAGAAGGTTTAAGGGAGACCTTATGATCATATTCCAGTATTAAAGGATGGGTAGAGAGAAAATGAAGACTCACTTTTTACAAAGAATCACATAGAAATTACAAGGGGCAATGGGTACACATTATTCCTGGAGACATTCCAACTGGACACAGGAGGAAAGATTTTTGCACTGAGAAGAATCAGCCATTGGAATAATCTCCATTGGTGATCTCCATCCAATAATTGGTGGATTACTCAACATTGGACATTTCTAAAATTCAGCTGAACAGGGTACTTGGCCACCTTGTCTAGAATGCACTTTTGCCAAAAAAGCTTGGACCAGACAATCCTCGAGGCATTTTCCAGCCTGATTTCCTATGATCCTATGACTGTTTACCAAAGGTCATAGTTCTAGCCACCATTTGGAGCCAGTTGAACTGGCTTGCTCTGAGAAAGGGGTCTAAGTGCTGTGGGGGAAGGACGTCCTGTTGAGTAGTGGGGTGCTTCATAGGCACTGAGATGACTATTGGAGGTTGTAGAATGGTCTCACAAAATAGTAAAGAAGAGCTATTTGTCAGGGATTTGAGGGATTTTGTCCAAAAGTAGCACTGTTGGCTTTTCTTTGAATGTAAGAGAAGCTACTCTGACTGCAGAGTATCTGTAGCAGAGGTGTATCTCTCAAAAAATCTAGATACAGCTGTAACCAGGCATGGGTGTTTTGTACATCCCAAGGTTATGCTTCCTTTTGCTCATTGTTTCCAACATTCTTATCAAGAACTTAATCCAAATATTTGCCAGAAAACATAAAAATACATTTTCTTCTTTAAACTCTTCCACATTCTCAAGTAATTCTAACAAATGCAAAGTTTTCTTTAGAAACAATGAAATCAAATACAGCCATGTTGAAGACAGGATAGAAAGGTGCTGCAGTTGAGCGTTACAATGTGCATCTTTTCAGTCTGAAGATTGGACACTGATATTCACTCTGCTGGGAGAAGTCTTTGCTGGTTAAGTAGTGCTTTTCTAATTAGGACTAGACAGAAAAAAACTGGCATTGTGAGGAAATCCTGTCTTAATACAGCTGGCTCCTCTTCTGCAGACAAAATTGTCTACAAGCATGTTGACAGTTTCTGCTGGGCCCACCTGTTCGTACACCTTACACTGTCTGGCACCTTTGGGACATCAACTGCTGGGGTAAGCACACAGCTGAGCACCATGGGTCAGGCATCTCCACCCCTTTATGCAGAGGAAAGAACCACACAAGCACTCACGTGGCTTCGGAGAGAATTGTGACACACTGCTTTGGCTCAGTGGGTATAAGACCTAGACATTGATATCTCTGGTATTTGAAAAAGAAATGAACTCTGATTGTTATTTTCTTAATCAGGTTCAAAAAATATATCAGAAGTAATTTTCACAGCTGTTGATGATTTGTTAGTACATCTGTCTCCAAATCTCCCCGCTGTTTGCTTTATGGTTTGCAATCTTATTTTCATTTGTTTAAAGAAATGTTTTTCTCTCCCCTGTTGTTACATGAGACATCCACATGAACAACAGCACAGAGAGGAAACTGCTTACACACAATGCCCTGTCAAGTGTGCAAAGCAAACAGGCACAAACGGAGCAGGATTGCCCTCCCTAGCACCTCCTGCAGCTCTGCTCCTCTCACCTTAGCAATGGCAAAGAACAGCTTGGTGCCAAACTGCATCTGAGAACTGCTTTAATTTATTAAGAACATCTATGCTATGTTATACGATTTAGAGGTGAAGCCTGTTTATTAAACCAGCCAATGCAATGAAAAATACAAGCAGCTTTCAGACTCAAAGCGTCTTCAACAAGTCTAAGCCCAAAAGTTCATCTATTTTTCTGACTATGTGACAGTTTTTAAGCGAGATAGGACCTCTAGCTCTGAACCTTGCACCTCTCAATCTTTGGACTGTACTACTTTTGGCACTGAATGGTGAGATGGGCCTTACGATTGGTTATATTTTCATGGGAATGCAGAACCAGTGGAGACAGAGCATGTTTTTTGTTAAACTATTTGTCTGAATCTATACAAGAATCAGGATTTTTTTGAAGAGGGGAACCATGAAATGTCACACCACAGCCAGTGCAGGTAGGAAGCAGGCAAAAGCGCTGCTCATGGCAGAGTGAGTTGGGTTCCCACAGGTTGTCACCCAGCCTGAACTAAAGTGGTCTGAAGTGCTCGGCAGGAAACTCTAAGAATTAAAAATTACATCCCCTCACTTGCCTTACTGCTTTCACAACCAGGCCAGTCTGAGGGCTTTAATCACAAAGCCTTCCTGGGAAGGAGGGTTGGAGTGTTGTTAGGGTTTTTTAAGTATGGTGATTATGTAATTGGATAAAAGGTTGCAAATTCTGCAGTATTTCAGGCACATCACAGGTAATGAAATACTTTTCTATGGGTCTACATTGCTATTAAATGAATGACGTTTGTTACTTGATGCATACCTCTACAAATGAAACTGCAGTAAATATTTCAACCAGGAAACTAAGGCGCGGGTCAACCAGCCTGTTTGAAAGTACACGCTTCTGATCAAGTCCTGCTGTGCACACCTCACTGCAAGATATACCTCTGTAGTGACAAAGATAAGAGTAATGGGGGAATCCTTAGTTACTTCTCCCAGGTTCTGTTTTCCAGACTTATCACTATTGTGCCACTTCAAGTTTAGAGTGTGTGCATCACTCAAAAATCAAGACTATCAAGTGAATGCATGATCCAGTCTGGGTATAGCGTTCTGCAGATGTGCGTTTTGTAATAGTGTTAAGCTCAGAGAGCAAATAGCTCTGGTAACTGAGATGTTTGCCCTCAGTGTGCTCCAATAAACTGATTTACCTTTCTTCTTTTTTTTTCCCTTTTTTTAAAAAAGAGCTGACGCAAGTTTGTCAAAGGGAGTTGTTGGGGTGAGGCAGCTGTTGATTGGTTTATCTAATACACTCCCATTTGTCTTTAAATCACTGTCCAACTGCTCTGGGTTATACATGAGCAAATTTTTCATTACAGGTACAACTCCTAGAAGATATATGCTGCTTAGCAGGAGAGCAAGGGAACCTGCTTGACTCAGAGGTAAACTTAAGACTTTTTTTCTTTACAATATTTGATCAAGGTATTTTAGACACTGACCACATCTTTATAAAGTGAGAATTAGAAATGTAAAAATCTCTAAATGCAAGTGTCCTGTGAAGGATGTGCTCCTTCAGATTTACTGACAATTTAATTATTTCAGCAAGTGTTGTTGGTATTTCTTCAGGAACGAAATTTACTCCTTTGGTTTTGTACATCAAATCAAGAGCTAAGCAACCAGAAAAGAAGCAAAAGGAGTTTAAAACTGACCAGACAATTTAGACATGAATGTTTACTTTCCTTTCCAGTCCTTGGCTAAATTTTGATAATTTTTTTTAAGACTTAATTTCTTATCTAATGTTTCTGTATGTAAATGAACTTGCGAAAGCAGGCTTTGCATTTTAATTGTTTGTCTTACAGTGACAACACTTATTTCATTTTCAAAGAGGTTCACAAACAATAATATTATAAACTTGCTGTCACAAAGATCAAGAATTAGGCAAAGGCCTGCTAAATCAGAGGGCATGGTGGAACATAAAAACCTTGATGCTGCAAAATTAACTAAAAAATTTGTCATGTCTGTGACATGGTATTATTTACCTGATGATTGTCCACTGTCTTGAAGTATGAACTGCAGACTGAATAGAAATTAATAATGTTGTGAAGTCAGATAACAAAAATTTCATAGCTTTCCGAGTAATTTCTGAAAACCATTGTTTAATAAATACAGTACTATGTACTTGAAGAGAAAAACAGCTTTATAGGCATAAACAACTTCCCTCTAACAATAGTTGAATCTCTTTTGCAACCAGTATTTCCATTTTAATATTGTACTTTAAGAAAAATCTTTTCTGGTCTGTCAAATGCCACAGGAGGCAGCAAAACCATCACCGTACTGAAACCAAGTTTAAGGAACATTGTAAAGCTAAAAGATTTATCTTGTATGTAAACATAAGCAGAAAAATGTAATAATTTTAGCTAAAGGGGATGAAAAAAGAGGTGGAGAACTTTTTGTTTACTTCCAAACTTACAAAATTCCTCTGTAGGTAAAGGAAGCTGGACAGGTCATAATGGGTCTGAGTGCTTGAAACGAGGTTCAGGCACCAAATTCAGAACTCTGAAGCAGAAAGTGTTAAATCCAGAGAAAGCTGTAGCACATGAACTTTGGTGGTTTTCCCCCAATATCACACGGTAAGCTTCTATCAGAGCCCAGTCCTGCCCGACCTTGGTGGCTGTGCTCTATCACGCCATCAGTGCCCCCGTGCCTGGCCATCTCCCAGGAGGAGTGGATCAGCCAGCACAATGCCCTGCAGGAGTGCGACTGAGTACCCATCTACCAGACCTGGCTTGGGGCATGGCACAATGTGCAGCTCTATCCAGCACTATATTTGAAACAGAGACAGCTAGTGCATCCCTTTCTCTAAATAATATCTCACACGTCAAGCAGTGACCCAAGAGGTTCGCTTCTCCTAAGGAAAGGGAGTAGCAGCTCTGCCTCTTCTATATACTCACATACGCTACCAGTACACTAGACTTCAACATCCTCCCAAACACTTCAGAACCCGCAGCATAAGGAACCTGAAGACAGATTTCCACCCTAGAGGAGTTTTGCCAAGTCCACTGAAGTTCAAAAGCACCATTGGTTGTAGCTGTTATTAGAGTTATTACCGTTTGCAGGACTCAAACTTCTACTATAAAGCCCTCTACGTGGATCTCATCCTGCCCACATCTATGCCAATGGCTTTCAGCTCATAGTTTGCAGACATCTTATTCTCTTCCAATGGTTTCCTTAAAAGTGACAACTGCAAAAACCCAGGGTCTCAACAGATTTAATTTTGCCACCTGAGGTTTTGCAGGTTCATTAGAAGATTTTTTAGGAATTCACAGTTTTAAAACAAAACAAAAACAAAGAAAATAAAAGAAAATCTCTTCTTTATGTAATAACACCATAGACTCTTGAGATGGCACACATAAGATTACATGTGTAAATGTTTGACAGGACAATGTCCAGATGATTCTTATGCTGCAACGTGTATTTACAGTCAAGTTTTGCTCCCCTTTCCAAATTGTGTTTGCAGTGCTGTACAGACTTTCCTCCTCAGTGCCTAATCTCTGTGTAACTTAACTCCTGGCAAATTTTTTGCTTACTTTTGCTCTGTTTCCCAATTCTTTGAAGATCTGTATTTTTGGCAGTGCCACTTCTAGAAAAGATGTTTCTCTGACAAATATTATGCAGTGCGCACAGCAGAAATTTTATCTTTTACCAGAACAGGGCTAAGAGCAGTCAGATTTTTCTGCCTGAGTTTTACACCATAGATTAAAAAATAAACATCAGGAACCGGAAGGACTCTCCCTTGGACAGGGCAACCACTGCATCTGAAGACAGTTCTGTGAATGAAACCACAGCTGGGAGGGCTCTGTTAGGGGTTTTTTTTAATTTTTTTTGTCCGGAGTTATTCATATCCTGAGCAGGCAGAACCCCCCAGCCACTGGAATGCGAGTGCTGGTGGCTCTGCCCTGATGCCCAAGTCACTCATCCTCTCACGCACACTCCTCGTATGGCAGCAGAAAGGAGTAAACACAGCCGCTCTCTCTGGTAGGAAATCTCTTAATGCACTGTAATGTTGGTTTTCCTTTTCTGTTGTCTGGTCTGGGTGAACGTTTTTTAATAAGAAACAAAAAAGTTGACTTGAATTTCTGGCCCGGGGTCAGTTCTATCCTTTAGGATTGGTATTTAAAGTTTACATTTACATTTTAAGCACATGCACTCTAACATTTTACCACCACAAGTACGTTTGTAGATTCTCTTAAGAACAGTGTGTGACCAGTATCAGAGGCTAGTGAAGGTCTGGTCATCATACAAGGTTTTATACATTCATAAATTCAAAAACAGGGGGAAAAAAGGCTATTAAATAATTGCACAGTTAGTGTTACAAAAGTCCATGCATAGAAATTATCTGTTGTCATGTTTTCTGATATTGTTATTACATAGTGCTGGTCTGCACTTAGCATGTGATGTTTATGAAAAATGTAATGGATCCAGCCAGTGTGTCTCATTGTAAGGTGGTAGGAAAAATACCAGAAGTCTGCAACTCTGGCCCCAGGTGAGCCAGCAACGTGCTACCTGGTCTGTGCTCCCCTCACTGGTGTGTCTCTTTGTGCCCTCAGCTGTGAAATGGAGATACAAATTCAACAAGGAATTTATTTGGGAAGGAGAAAATACTATAAAACTGCACCATTTCTTACACATAATTTTCCTCTTGAATCTGGGAATGGGCAAGTGAATGTAAATGTATCTGCAGATGAGATTGTAGCATGAAACTGCTGAAATCCCAGAGACTAAGTCCTCTTTGTAACTTTGGTTTGTACAGCTTCCCTTGTTGCACGTGGAAACACAGACTTGAGCATTTATTCATCTTATTTTTAAAAGGCAGGAATTTTTCTGGCAAGAATAAAGACAGTCAGTCTTAAATCCACATAATAATCCTGTGTGATACAGAACTTCTGATTGTCAGACAAGAATTAAACACAGCTACACTGAGAAATAGAAACTGCTATACCAGAATTATACACTTCCTACTTATTAAGGTGATCATGCAGAGATGGTTACGACTGTTGGATCCAAGTGAAAGGGACAGATCTTCAAAGCATTTATATCTGTGGCAACATTAATCTAATAACAAATTATTCAGCATTTCCCTCAGGAGCACGCATGCATTGAAGCAGGAATAGGAAAAGCTGATATACTCCATTTCTAAAAGCAAGTATTTCTGCATCACCATCCCCTAGAAACGCAAAAGCAGCAGGTCAAATTATTTTCTGATGGTTTTGTAATTCTGGAAGGTGCTCGACATCCATTCTGCATCTGTTGGCCCCTTCACTCTTAACCATTTGAAGGGAGACAGAATGGCCAAGTACTGGCATATAAAGGGACCTTGTGCTTACCCAGAGTTTTCCCAGCCTGCAACAGTTTCCCCTCTTGATGCTATTGCAAAGAACAAACACAAACCAAATGATTCATACTGGTTTATCTAATTTGAGGGAAATTCTAATGAGTTCTGTTGTGTTGTGTTTGCAGAACAGACTGTTCTGGCAGTCCTGCATGGTAGAGAGGACTCACAAGCAGGCTGTGCAGTGCTGTTTACCCTGAAGAAGTGAGAGTGTGTTCTGGAAAGCGCTGATCACTCTAATGGATCGCATGGAGCTGCAAAAAGTCAACATTGAGCTTGATGACCAGAGCAACAGTGGGGAAAGCCTTGAAGACAACTACACAGAGTTGGTTGATTCAGAAAAGGCTGCAATTAGGAGGTAAGCATGGAAATGGGAAGGCTGCTCTGTTAAGGGTAGAAAGCAGAAAACAAAAACCAGGCTTCACTAACGGCATCTGGGATTCAAACCATTTCCTAGTTAATACATTGAAATTCATGTGATGATTGTTTAGCTAGTGTTTTCTCACACAGCACCCACCCTCTGTGCTCTGTGCCTGGGAGGACGGTGAGCCCAGCACCTCAGGGGCAGCCCAGGTTCCCCTTGCCACCCACCACCTGGAGTGACCTCTGCAGTCTCCTAACCCAGAGCACCCACTTTGCCGGCAATTCCCAACCACCCTAGTCAGATCGTGTGTGTGTAAATGAATACACTGTCAGGGCAGCGTAACCAGAGCAAGCTGAGAAGGGGAATGCTTTTCAGGGCAAGACATGAAGAGAAGCAGCTCAATGATTCCATAGGGACAGCCCACCCTCAGGTATCTCTAGCAGGGTCCACCATAGGATCAGCACCTCGGTGGCCTGAGAAAGACATCTCAAAACCAGCCATCAGCCTCCAGCTCTCATTTTGCTCAACCCTCCCGCATGTATCTCCAACAGAGCAGTTGCAAGTCACTTTGTTCCTTGGATGTGAAGTACGTGCTTAGCTTTAGTACATTGTTGGCAATAAGAAATAGTTACTTTCCAGAATCTGCAATCAAATATAATCTGAAGATTACTGGGTTTAAAACTAAATTCCAAGGCAAAACAAAGAGCTATTAAGCGTATCATTGGACATGAGAATCTTACAGGAATAAAGAGGGGTTGTTTCTGAAAGACTTTTAAATATTCATTGCAATGTCAAAGTAAAGTTTCTACTCCTGGCAAATTGCATTGCTTAAAGATAATGTGTGACATAAGCCTTTATCTAATATTTTCATATTTTACTTCATGTTCAGTCCATTTTCTAGTGAAGATGCAGAAAGTCAGAAGTTCCTTACAAATGGATATCTGGGTAAAAAGAAACTGGAAGAGTATAATGAAGAATATGTAAGTTTTATTACTTTTCAAGGATTTACTGCACTGTTAGAAAATGTTTACAGTCTGTGACACACACTTCATTCTTTTCTCCCAGGCCTGCTTTTAGTTCCCTAAAGAAAGAACTACATCCTATTTGGAGAAAAGTTCAGTAATAAGTTGAATCTTTTTTTTTTTAATCAATAAGTGGGAAATCTGCTAGATAACAACATGTTTTTTATTGAGACTGGCCAGCATAGCCTTTTGTGGCTATGTCACCTCAGTTGCCTATTGGAGATATAACCCTCCTTGCAACAAAGACAAGGGGAGAATGGGAAGAGGCAAACCTCTAGCAGCACAGCTGGTTTTAGAGGAAAGAGAGTCCTCATGGCAGCGAGACCCTGTGGGCTCAGGAAACTTGACAAGGCTCCACCTCTAAGGATCAAGGGAGTAAGATGGGTAAAATCAGCAATGAGGATAATTAATCTGTTGTGCTTAGTAAAATACAAGTTAATTGCTATTTTTTATTCTTTCTCCCAACAGCACCGGGGTAGAGCTTCCTTTGGAATGTCTTCATTCAACCTCAGCAATGCCATTATGGGCAGTGGCATCTTAGGACTCTCCTATGCCATGGCCAACACAGGAATTATCTTTTTTGTGTGAGTATATAGAAAAAAAAAGCAAATAGAATATAAGCAGTGAGCTGGAGCTAAAGTTTATGTGGTTAGAGAGGTATGTTAAGCTTGTTTGTATAACTGAAATGTTTTATAAGCTCATCTGTAATGAAAACATTTTAGTTGCACCGCAAGGAACTGTCCACTGTTGACAAACCATTTTCATTTTTATTTTAGTCCTATTTTGTATCAGGAATACAACTGTGAATTGATATTGTGTGGTCAAAAAAACAGAGGGGGAGAACAGTGTACTGGTCCTAAAATAACAACAACAATCTTGCTGGTTCAGTATTGGAATTCAACAAGGGAATAAATTACCCATAAAGTATATATTTACATCCTACCAACAATTTAATCACTATGTAGAAATGGAAGAAGAGCATTCTCAATAAGTCTGAAATAGAAAGATGCTTTGAACGCATAGAAATGCACAGATTTATTTCAATTTAACGTTGCAACCTCAATTCTATTGTACTCAATGTGTGCAGATGGCAGCAATGGTATACGGCTGCCATTCAGTATCTACCTAAAATGTATTTTGAAAGAAAGTAACAGGCAGCCTTATGAAGTTTTTTTATCTATGCCTAACCTTGTAAAATGAGAGAGACTGTACAATAAAAAGTTAGTGTTCTTTTTTTAATAACTGGTTTTAATTTTAACTGAAGC
Organism: Piaya cayana; assembly: GCA_013389865.1. Lineage (NCBI taxonomy): Eukaryota > Metazoa > Chordata > Aves > Cuculiformes > Coccyzidae > Piaya > Piaya cayana. Next base: position 90,096 of record WAAB01016429.1, on the reverse strand, counting down.
CTTAATTATAATCCTCCACGAAGCTGGAATAAAGCATAACAGTGCTGTATAACAATAGGCCATTGTTTTACATTACTGAAATCTAACAAGCCTTTAAATCAGGTGACATGGCTATCTTTATACAGCCTCTTTCTTCCTGACATTTTGTAACTATGACAGCAACAGTATTTGAAATGCAACATGTAGCTTCCAGTTGCTAAGAAACACCTCCTGTATTGCCAGTAGAATTTTTAACTGAAAATTAATTGTAGGTGCAAATGCTGTCCTGGATAAATACTTCCCAGCACCTATGTTCAATTAGTTTAGATATAGTATTTGCAAATACAAAGATGGAAGACGGTTCTAAATTTGACTTCATTTGTGTCTGAAAAATGTAGAGTTTGTTTTTCTCCAACTTTCTCTGAGCACTTGTGATCATTCATGTGGCCATAAATGTGGCCACAGGTGTCTGAAAAAATATTATATGATCCTAATGAAATTAACTATTGGCAATGCTAAAGCAACGAGTAATGCTAAAGCACCCTATGGATTCTTAAATAGCAAAATCAAAGGACATCTCCACCCTGCAGCTCCTTTTCTTCCCTGTCCTATTTCCATACTTTCTGCATGAGAATATTCTCCCTTCTGGTAGAGAAAAAAGTTGTATTTAAAAGTACAAAACTATGTGGGGATATTGTTACGCCCAAGGCATGCATCCATTTGCTAAAGGTTCCTCTGACTTCACAGACTGACATCAACATTAGCAAAACAGAAAAATCCCAGCAACTAAATGGAAACTTCTGGACATTAATTCTAATCTAAGCGATGCTTGAAGCATCAACTAAATTTTTGTGATTTGCTGTTCTCATATCACCAAAGTGCTCTCATGATGGAAGATGTTCTACAGGGTGAAGGCAGAAGGAGGGGTCCTAAAATTCAGAAGCTCTCTAGAAGTTCCCGTTACACTCTTCTCTGCCTTGGGGGAGGTTTGCAATGACATGGAGCATACAATAGAGCATCTCTTCTGCCACCTGGCATGATCTAGCAAGTGCAATCAGGATAGCTTTCATTTACCACATCTCATGTGTCAGGACAAGGAGACCACATCTCTGAATAGCAGCTGCATGATCAAAAAGGGCCATGCAGGATACATGGCAACCTCAGACATGATCTCCTCTTACCATATCGCATGAACACATAGTATGAGAGACAACCCTGCTTACATGAAGTCTGTAATGTTGTCTGTTTCTCTTGAATAAATAAACTTGAGAGAAAAGTGATGGTCTGGTGGCCATCACCTGGCCCCAGGGCCTACGTCTCCTCTCTTGCAGAGCTACAGGCTAGGAGAAGTCTGTCTAGAAAACTGCCAGGAGAAGAGGGACCTGGGGGTGTTGGTCGACAGATGACTGAACATGAGCCAGCAGGGTGCCCAGGTGGCCAAGAAGGCCAATGGCATCCTGGCTTGTATCAGAAACGGTGTGACCAGCAGG
>WAAB01016429.1:42545-88113 GCA_013389865.1 Piaya cayana | reverse complement strand
TTGATAGGAATGGTTGGACTCAATGATCCAATGGGTCTCTTCCAGCCTGGTGGTTCTATGATTCTATGATTCTCAGACTGTAGCTCATTTGTGGACTTTGCTATCAGTGTCTCCTATACCTATACCAAATCACATATTCAGTGGCATGGAAGGTGTGGGCACAACCTCTTGTTCAGCCATAGAGTAATACACATCATTATTTCCTAGCTTTGTTATGTTATCATTGCATTCCCTTCTGCACCAACACTCATGCAGGATGAGTTCAGAGCAGATAAGAGACCAAAGACCTCACTCTTGCATAGAAATCTGCTCAGTTTAGTAGGGTCTTGTTAAGATGTAAGATTCTGTCCTTGGGAAATAATACAAAATTGGCACCTATTTGCACTTAAACAAGCATTGAAGGGCCTCTGCAGTGTATAAGGTGCAATTGCACTCACAAGTAAGCTACACTTGACACCCATCTCTACATTTAGCAATGTAAGTCCAAAGTATGACTTGATGAAAACACTTTGCACATTAAACTTCATGAGATTGAACAAACATACATTTAAATTAACTGTCTCTGATGTCCTGCTTGGCATTCTGATTTCTGCTTTGCTTTCCAGAGTTTTGCTGCTCAGTGTAGCGATATTATCACTCTACTCAGTCCACCTTTTACTGAAGATATCAAAAGAAGGAGGTATGAGAAACATGCTGTGACTGACTGAGTCCCTAAGTCCCTATTGCATGCATATATCTTACCTTGGAATACAGTCCATCAAGTATGTCAAACACAGTGGCCCACGTTTTATCTTTGTTTTGTTTTCAGGATCATTAATATATGAAAAACTGGGAGAAAAGGCATTTGGCTGGCCTGGGAAGTGTAGTGTTTTCATTTCTGTTACAATGCAGAACATTGGAGGTAAGAGCATAAGATTTTAGGAAAAAAGTTATCTAACTTCCAGTGGTTTTCTACAGAACATAAGTGTTTTCTCCCCTCTGTCTGGCTAAAAGGCATCAGAGATGATCAAGGTACAGTACACTCTATACTGTAATAAGGCAGGACAGGAGGAATTAATCTTGCCTTGTTTCAGCTATGTGAAATTGCTGTGTCTGGTGAAAGCTGCTTGCCTGGGATCTCTCCACGACCAGTGAAAAGACTTCAATGATCTCTAATCTCTTTGGCTGACTGACCAAAGAGTTAACCATTTCCCTTCATTGACTATAGCTCAGAGTAGACATCATCTGCTTCAACCTGAAAAAAAAAGAAGAGGAATCACACCTAAAAGGAAAGCACATGCTTCTGATTCCAGAGTGAAATAAAGGAGTTTGTTTTCCAGCTGAAGTCTGAAGAATACCGAAGAATTCCAGCAACTCTCTGCTTAAATTCATTTTCTGCTTGAAATGACAGCGGGGTTGTGATCTTGCTAAGATTCTGAATGTTTAAGAATGACTGTTAAATGTATTAGTTCACAAAGATAGTCCCAACATTTACAGAAAAGCTAAAGGAAAATTTAAGAGTATAATTTTCATCAGAATAGTGATTTGAGCATGTTGTTCATTCATTAATAACTATTTTATACTAATACAGAAGTTATATGTCAGTTAGATCTTGCTGGCAACAATATCAAAGGAATATACCATCTATTTAGTTATTTGAACAAAAAAATTCTCTATTTTAGCAAAGGTTAGTTTCCCAAAACAATATGTTTTTCATGCAGCAATAATGTCTTTTAATGCGAATTATTTCTGTTGGGACTATGTAGGTTTTGCTGAACAGGTGTGTGTTTGTTTTTTTCAGCAATGTCAAGCTACCTCTTTATAATTAAATATGAACTTCCTGAAGTGATTAGAGCATTTATGAAACTTGAGGAGAGTTCTGGGTAGGTACTTTTGCCTAACTTGAATCTCAGATGAAAAAATTGACTTTGATTTTAATAATAATGATTGGGGTTTTTTTATTCCTCCTTTTTAGAGAATGGTACCTAAATGGGAACTATCTTGTCATTCTAGTAACAGTTGGGGTTATCCTTCCTCTCTCCCTTCTGAAGAGCTTAGGTAAGAATAATAGCCCATTTAACCTCATTTCTTATTTATACTAGAACTGTGAATTTATATGTAGCTGAACTGTATTTTTTTTTCCTTGCTGCACAGGTTATCTTGGTTATACAAGTGGGTTTTCGCTGACCTGTATGGTTTTCTTTGTCAGTGTGGTAGGTGGCTGTTTGGGTATTGTCTCTAAGCAAATACAAAGCCTGTAAGCTGTGTGATATGTTGTATTTCTTACCATGGCAGTTTAATGTGGCTGTTAGAATACCATCTCCAAGTGAATCAAATCAAAAAACCTACTGCTGAACAAAGCTGGAATAAAGAATATTAGCCTGAAAATAAACACTTGAGAAATAATAAGAAAAAAGACAACAGCAGAGGCATAGTAACAACAAATAGTTACAGGAGAAGCAGAAGTGGTAGCACTTGGCTTCTTGCTCTCTCTCCTTCCTCTCTCTCTTCTGTGTCCCTATTTATATTTCTGTTGACATATCATGGATGTCAGTGTAATCTCCTGTGGTGCTACTCTTCTGATGTCTTTGTCTACTCTTTTGTAGGTAATCTTCAAGAAATTCCAAATACCTTGTCCTCTCCCTGTCGTGGACCACGGAGCTGAAAACTGGACAGCCACCAACAACACAGTGCCAATGCACCTGGTCATGTTGTCAAATGAGTCTTTCAGTTCTGGTGTGAATTTCATGATGGACAACACAGCTGGGCACTTGCCTGGCCTTGAGGAGCCAAAAGATACGTCCCTCAAAAGTGGTGTAGAATATGAAGCACATAGTGATACTAGTGACATGTGCCAGCCAAAATACTTCGTTTTCAACTCACGGGTAAGAGAGAATACATAGAATTTGTCTTAAGCCATTAATACAACAGCTAAAATGCTGCCTGCCAAAAGTCAGAGGTACAGCCGTGACCGTTCTTACTAATGGGAGCTTTATTTTACAGACTGCCTATGCAATACCCATCCTGGCATTTGCATTCGTATGCCACCCTGAGGTGCTACCAATATACAGTGAACTGAAAGAGTAAGGTTCTTAAATTTTGTCCCATACTTCCAGTTAAACATAGCTAGAGATCACTTTCTACATGTTCTGCCTTGATTGCTGCTGTGTAGACACCCACCTACTAATGATTTGTTGTTTCCCATAGTAAACACATACTGGCTTGCTTTGACCTAATACTGATGACAGAGAATCACTGTTCAGATAGCCACATCGATCAATATTTACTTAGAAAAGGAGGAATCTGGATAGTCCTTTGAATGACATGAAATATACGGGGGAGTTTGGTCTCACTGAAACATATGATTCTGGCTTCTAATTATATCTTAATGAGTTCTGTGTCTGGGTCAGCTGCCGCTTACTCTTAAGATTTCTTGGGATGTCTTTGGTTTGGGTGTCTTACATAGGCTCTTCAACAAGCCTGTTTTGCTTATCAAATATCAAAAATCAAATATACTTTCTAAACTCAGTGCAGAGTCGACAGTCAGGAAAGGCTATGAAAATACCTTTGAAGTATTATATTACAGAAAATTGTGCTGAAAACTTAAGGAGGCCAAGACCCATTTGTTCCTATTTCAGCAGCTTTAACCTCTAAAGAAATAAAAATTCTCAGATGACTTGGTAACATGCTTCCAGGTCCTGTAAACTGAAGATTTTCTACACCAAATCTTTAACCAAAGTATTTCTTTAAAAAAGGATTTGAACCTCAGGAGGCTCTTGAACCTGCAGAACAGCCATATGTAGATATACCGGTGTGGTCATGGAGAGCTGACTGAAAGCTCTTGTCTGTTATTACCACCAGCCCTGTAATTTTAGCCGCTCCATTTTTTATTTAAAATATACCATTTGAGATTGATAGTATGTAAATAATGATATCAAAATGATATGCCACACTTACATGTCATCACTAATTAAGAAATAGAAATGGATTTTTAACACACCTTCATAAGTCTGTGCTGTTCCGCAGATAGGTGCAGAGCTTCAGGTAAAAAGCTCTGTAAAACCAATATAGTCACTATGAACTTCCTAGATAGTAAGGGGATTGATATTATTCTTTGGAATAGTTGTTGTACAAATAGAGGTTTTATAAGAATAGCGCTGTTACGTTCTTTCTCTTCTACTTCAGTCGCTCCCGAAAGCGCATGCAGAATGTCTCAAATATTTCCATCACTGGCATGCTTATCATGTACCTTCTGGCTGCCCTCTTTGGATACCTCACCTTCTATGGTAGGTTTAAGTACTATTCTCTGTAGTTTTACCTCTCATTTTAAAGCAAGTGAGATGGTTCTATCACACCAAGACTCAAGTGTTCACACGAGTTCTTGTGGGTTTGAATACAGGTGTAAACATTAGTCAGACATTACACATAGTGTTACCTCCTGAATAAACAGTGGGATGTATCCAGCTTTCAGACCATAAGATCTTCACCCATGAGACTCAGCGGCACCTACTAGGGGAACCAGTTGTGTATCCCTTGGTTTTGCAAACTCGGACAACAAGATGCTGTAAACTTGGCTCTTAACAAAGGCCCAAGAGGGATTGTACTAAAGGTACTCTAGTGCTCAACAGTTTCACACTATTAAGTACTCCCCACCCTGGCTCTGATACCACTAATTTGGCTTCATCTATGCCAAACAGAGTCAAATCATTGCAGTGTAAAAAAAAAAATTATGGATGAGGTTGGCTAACCAGTAGGTAAACAAAATAGCCCCATAGCACACAATTTTATGCAAACACCACGTCTTTTTACCTCGTTAGTTCCTCCATTACAGCAGAGAAGTGAATGACACAGCACAATCTGTTCTCTGTCACTGAGGCAAGAGGGCTCTGTGTGAGGGCTGAGACACTTGGGTGGAGGTCTAGGGATCTGTTCCCGTTTCAGTGAGTTGTTTCCTGTTTAGTATCAGAGATATCATTTTTACATTGGGTTCCACATTCACCTAATGACTTCAAGAAAGTCATTTGAGATACTGGAGTAAGAAACATCATGTCAGAGCTGTGTTACTCTCATAGTCTCTGAATGATGGACTTGTACCAGTCATGCTGGGAAGATTCCTCTTCCATGCCTAGCCCATAATGTGTATCCGATGACAGCGGCTGGACCCTAGTTAAACTATGCAGTATAAAGATCCTTTTGCATCTGCAGATATTTCTTTAGGGATTTAAAGCTTTTCTATTTCTTTTTATTAGGAGAAGTTGAAGATGAACTACTCCATACATACACCAGAGTGTACACATTCGACACCCTCTTGCTGTCTGTTCGACTGGCAGTGCTGGTGGCCGTAACCCTGACTGTGCCCATTGTCCTTTTTCCCGTAAGTAACTGAGTTGCTGGATGTGCATTTGAGTCTAGACCCTACACACTGACTGGATATACTTAGCATAGGCAGACTTTAACATTGAAGAAGTCAGCCTGATTTTTAACTTCAGAGGGACTGTTTTCTCACATGCAGTTTGCCCAGAGCAAGAAATTTAGGTAGTGAGGGCTGCAAAATTTGAAAGACTGACGTGAATTCATCTTTAAAAATAAATCAGAAATAAATCAAGAACAACTGCCCTGTCTCTCTTTGCATGTCTCTGTGCTATATTTAACAGAGCAGCAGTGTAAGTACTGAAGACTTGGGGATGTACTGAAACCACTTAAGAGATGTCCTAATACAGACACAGGTACCTACTTATTCAAACTCAAGAAAGACACATGCAGTTCAGGCCACACGCTGTGCAGAACTGCCTGGCTTGGCTGCCAAGGTGAGACGCAGAGGCCCTATGAATATCTTACATGCTCAGGTCTGTGGACAGGGAAGGAAGCTAAGTGCCAGAAAAACAGATGCAGTCAAGATCCAGTCACATAGACAGATGTCTGAGCAAAGTCTGGTCTTCTAGGTGCTGCTCACAGGGGAAAACAGAATATCCCCAGTAGCAGGGACAGAAAGACTAAGCTAAACCAATGGTTCTGTAGGACTGACCCTTCTCAGAGGGATCAGTCCCCACCTGAAGAGCAGACCTCCAGGTTCCTGACTGTACAGGACTGTCTGTTATGCCTTCCCTGTGCTGCTGTGCAGCAAGGGAGAAAATAGTTGATCCTTATCAGTAAGACTTGAAAGGCTGGTGCACAATTTTTATGGTTTGTCCAAGCCCAGCATCGCACAATCTGTATAACAGCATAGTGTTGCTGACTGATGACAACTGTAATCCTGAGGTCCTGTTGCTTTGTTGTCCTGGATGCAAACACAAGCTCTGTGTAAGTTCTATTGTCATGTTTGCTGGAAAAATCTAAGAGTAAGGATCACCATTCAAGGCTGTATACTAAATGTTCTTGTATAAAGCACCCAGAGTAATCAGTCCATCTAGTTTAGAGCACTCTGGTACTCTGCCTGAAATGCCGTGTTTAAACCATTGACATGTTTAAACCACTGACTAAATGCTTAAATTAATCTTAATTAACTGATCACCCTTCATGGGAAAACTTGTTAAGGGCATTGCAAAAGCTTCTCTCTGTCAAATAGATGTAGCATTTTGCATTTTTAGCTTCCTGTATCATCATTTTTATATCTGAATAGTGCTCAAAGGCTTAGCAGTTAAATACCATAACACTAATTGCTCTATTAAAAGAACTCCGGAGAAAATATCATTTGCCTGCAGGCAAACTATTTAATATGTTGTTATCAAACAATGTTATATGGACCATCAGGACAGCCTGCTCAGCAGATCCGATTACTCCAAATGAGCAGTATAGTTGCAGCAGCTACTTTGTTACGAATTACTACATGTGTGTTTTCTTAAAGCAGACACTTTATTCTACTGAATAAAAATATACAAATAATATAATGTAAAAAAATATTAAAATAATTTCAATCTTTTTAAGGAATCAACCTGAAAAACATAAAAGGCAAAATTCATGCTGTGTTTTCAAATTTTGGGTCCCAAGTCTAACAGAATCTTATACATTTATTGAATTGCCAAACTCATCCAGGAACAATTGTCTGTTATTTTAAAACAACCAAACAGAAGTGGGGTTTGAGCCTTTTTTCAGTGTAAAAAAAAAATCATTCAACTTCTACTTTGCAAATCTTTTAAGTTAATCACAGCACTGCAGAGTAACACCATCTCCTGTCACCAGTGGGATTTGCTGTTCAGTTGACCTTTCTCCTACTTACTGGTTTTGCTGATGAAAAAGCGACAAAAAAACCCACTTCTCTGTGTTGTATGAGAAAGTCAGCAGAGAAAAAAAGGATCCTCTGCAAGAGCTTTTAGGATTATAATTTCCAAGTGGTATTGGAAAAAATGCTTTTATTTTGAGATATATGTGTGTGTGTGTGTGTGTCAGTAAGTGTGTATATAATGGAGGTAAAATAACAGCTCCCTCTTTCTCTCACAAAAATAAATGACAGAACTCCTGTGGGATTTTCAGTGGGATCAGGTTCAGGAATACAGCAACTCATATTTCACCCATGCATTTTTTGCCTGCTGATTAGTATCCGTAGTGGGGTGTTCTTGGGTTGGGTCTTTTTTTGCTGATACTAGCATCTTTCAGTTGAACAGATTTCATGCCCCTGATTTTACAGCCTATTTACTTTGCTTTCTTCTACACTGCAAATATTTGATTTTCTGCATTTAACTGTGAACCCAGTCCTCAAAAACATACATCAGAGTGAGATTACATTGAGGTAATCAAAGACTGAAAACACATTTCTTCAGTCAGAATTTCTCACAGCAAAATTAACTAGCATAGAATTTTTTTAAGAGTGAAAAGCAAAGATAAGTTCATTGTTGTTTCGCTTTCTCTGCTGGTTTTCTTCTTACAGATCCGTTCATCTATCAGTGCATTGCTGTTTCCCAAAAGGCCATTCAGCTGGATAAGACATTTCCTGATTGCAGCAGTAATTCTTGCTTTTAATAACCTGCTTGTAATTTTTGTCCCAACTATTAAACACATCTTCGGATTTATTGGTAAGTTTTATAAATACTTTTTGTTTACTCTGTTGATCCTTTTCACAACATATTTACATTCATGGACTGAATGGCACTCTCAGTTCAGGTCTTAGAATAGAGTAATATAAACACATATTAAAGTTAAAAAGAAAATAAAAATTCCCAAACAATTGACAGACAAAGCTAAATGCTACCTACATTTCTTGCTAGCTGGCATGAGGCACAAGAAACCCAGTGAACTCAGTATAAAACCTAGTGAGGAATTCCCATTTTGACAAATAGGGTATTTAGTGCATGTGAAGGAGAGAGAAATCACTTTTGGTTTTCAAGCATGGACAAAATGCATTGAATTCCAACCTGTCATGTCTCAGAAAAAAAAGGAGAAAAGTGGTACGTTTCTCTTGGCATTCATATTCTCTCCATACTACTTCCTTTTGGGCAGTTTTGTCCTCTGACCATGAGGTCCATTAAGAGTCTCCATGGTCTGAGATGCTTGAGGACTAGGGGATGCAGATGCCTTTTCATCTTGAGAAAGATTCCTCCATGGTGTTTCTGATTTTTTCAAATGTTATACTTCACTGAGGCAGCCAGTTTGCTCCTCCTTGCCTGGCACTGCCAGGAGGAGAGAAGAGTAGGCACTTCCTTGGGTACAGTTCATCCACCCTCTTTTTGACATCTGGTTTCAGGGGTCATCAGGCCCGGGGAGTGCCTGTTTGTCCTCGCTTGACTAGTTCACATACAGACATCTGAATCACAGGCAGCCACACAAGTTTGAATAAATTCTCTCAGTAATGAGTGCCTGTTTGGGCCCTGAGCACTCAAATGGGTCTTTGGACATCCACAGCTCTGCACAAATGCTGTCTACAAAGCAAGCCAGGCTGGGAAGAGCTGCTGCCTCCAAACACACTCTCTTTTGCAGGTGCACTATGCTGCTTATGTGTCATATGACATGGTACTCAGCTCTGCTTTCTCTTCCAGGTGCCTCTTCTGCTACAATGTTGATTTTCATCCTTCCTGGTGCCTTCTACCTGCGGCTTGTAAAGAAGGAGCCCCTGAGGTCTCCCCAGAAGATTGGGGTAAGGCAGTTGGCAGCAATTGTAAAACAAAGCCCTTTGACTTGCAAAATCCAGAAGTTGCTCATAAATGGTAGTGTCACACTCAAAATACAGGCCAGGCAATATGATTCATCTTAGTGTGGGCAGCCAGGCTTCACAAGCCAAAGACTTTAGCACCCTATTGCTACTGATATAGTATGTGCCTAGGTTAAAGCGTGTCTTAAATCACTAGAAAAGGACATTTATTTAATCCAATTAAAGCTCTAGTTGATACTTACACTTGTACGAATAATATCTATACAGTGTATAAGGAGTTGTTAGTTCACATTGGAAAGTCAGCTGTGGATTAACAGCAAGATTTGAGGTCAAGACTAAGAAGGACATGGTACTGCAAAGATAATTAAGTAATAGGGAGTTCCACACTGAGATAGATCCACACATCTACAGGAGACGTATATGAAGGTCCACTATTTACATCATGCTGAACAGCCGCAGCAGTAGATTTCATCTTGAACATCAATAGTTATCTGCATATTTAACAGTATCACATAGGAATTGTCCCTTGAAAATTTACCCAGAAAAAATGTATGTGCAGGAACACATTGTGAACAGATGTACATATGTACAATTAATTATATACCTGCTCATGAAAAATACAAGAGAACCAATACATACTGCAAGTATGAAAGAAAAGACTTGTTATCATAAGATCATTTCTGAAGGTGTTTTTGGAGCTGTTATTTTTAGGGAGAGGCTGTGAACACTTTTTCACATCTCTCTGTTCATTCATCATATTTCTGTGTGTTTGGAACATATAGAATTTCATACCCTGCACTGAAATCACACACAATATTCACCTTCCTGTTGCAAGATCAAATATTCTTAAATGTGGGCAGATTACAGTAAACAAAAGCCCTACTAAAGCAAAAGGATAATGTAAGCATCAGAATCACTTGAATATATACAGATCCGTCTTCAGAAAAGTGAGAAGGGCTTACCTGTTTGATCAATAAGGGTGAAAATGATTAACTCTGAAGCTTTCTTGATATCAGAGAAAATGATCAGCCATTGAAAACTGATCAGCTTTAGAGAAAAAAACTGTTACTCTGTTATATTTCATATTATTTACAACAACAAAGTGGTTTTTTTTCAAGACTAGTCTTCTAGTCACAGGATTGGCTCTGATTAAGTAGCTCTGTTTGACATTACTGGGACCACAGAGAATGAACCAAATATACATAAATGTAATTCTGGCGGGACTTGCTTTATTAATAGAATATCATTTTCCAATTGCAGGCTCTAATTTTTCTCATAATTGGCATAATCTTCATGTTTGTAAGTATGACTCTTATTGTAATGGACTGGATTTACAATCCCTCAAGTTCCAAACATCACTAACCTGTGGAGACAACTGAGTTGGTTTTTTTATACCATGAATATTTGTATTGTGTACTCCAAAGGGCACTTAAATGGGACTGCTATTCCTGGCTAGTAACTGCAGTATTTTGAAGACAGTTTCTGGTAAGGTCACTAGAACCCAATGGAGTCTATATCATCCTTTTCACTAAGGATCCTTATTTATGCATTAGGAACCAGATCCTATTATTTTGGACAGGTGAAATGAAATGCATAGTGTGGATGTTTTCTGTTTCCAAAACCAGAATATCTGTGTACATAGTCCTTAAAAAAACCCATGGTGTTATGTTTTTCAACCTCTCCCATCTTGCTAATAACACAGTGCCAAAAGCCCTGGAAGGGTAATGGCCTGAAAATCAGCTAGTGCCTTCTTTTCTATCTGAAGCTCATGGAAGTGGCTGCCTAGCTCCAAAAGAAAGGGTACAGTTTCTGCAGGGATCTGAAAGGTGATTACTTCCTACAAACCTGTCTATCAGAAAGAGGACGCCTTTGACAAGTCAGTGACAAAGCTGAGCATCAGATTTGTTGCCCATATTCGTCACCTTTGGCAGGTGGCAGCTGTTGCACAGAATAAAGCCCTCAGCACAGGCCATGTCCTGTGGGGTGTGCTTGAAGTACAGTTGAGCATTCATGTTTTGTTGTTAAAGAAGCTCGTGCTGGAAATGTCAGGCACTTCTGCTGTGGGGGATTTGTTTTCTTTACTTTTTTAAATTCTTGTTAAAGCTTGCATCACTGAACAAGTTGTATCCTCCATAGAATCTTGTCTTCCATTCTTAAGGGAATTTAAGGAGACCAGAAGGTGTGGTAAAACACCCTATCCAGTATTGTTCAGTACTTATGTATTTGATAAAAGTTCAGTGCAGGAAACTGTGATTTGCTATATATAAGAATGTATGTATTTATGTACATTTTTTTCCCTGTAGTTATAAAAATGTTACCCTGTGGTAAATAATTTTTGGGGGAAAAAAAGTGTCACTGTTTTCATAGTCATACACTTATAGTTCTGAAGAAAACATTGGGTTGGTGGGTTTTTAAAACGTTCATTTTTATTTAGAGGTGTTTGAAATACACCTGCAGCAAGCCCTAACTGTTACCTGTATAAAACCACATTCAGATGTTTACTACTCATGTTACAATAAATTGCAAGATGTTTTCCTCTTAAGAGATTTTAATATGTTCCTCAAAGTTCTGTACTACTATTGTATAACATAAACTCGGGCAATTTGCTCATCTGCTGTACCTTATCTTGTCTGTGCATACACTAGCATTCAGTAACATACATAATTAAGATTTGCAAAGGAAAAGACGTTACTGGCAATTTCAAGTGTATCATGCTATGCAGCTGCGCAAGACAGAAAAAAAGCCCACAAACATTTAAGTGGTCTGTTATATGGACGCTTAGTGAACACTCAGTGCCCTCCACATTGTGATTTTGGCTGTAGTATGGAATACCCACCACAAATGCTCTCTGCACACAGCAAGGGAAAATAGTCAGAGAAGTAACTCCATAGTAGAGTGAATGGGTGGAAAGGTGTAACTCTTGATTTTAAGACTTTTACAGAAATCCAGGCTCGTGTAATTGGAGTTTTCATTTTCCAGCTAATAAATCTTCTGAGTACACACCTGTGAACTCAGAAAGTGATGGATCACACAAAAGTTGACTCTACTCACTCCTCAGCTTCACAAAAATTTAATGTGTGTGTGTGTATAAACACGTGTGTGTATAAACATGTGTNATACCCACCACAAATGCTCTCTGCACACAGCAGGGGAAAATAGAGAAGTCACTCCATAGCAGAGTGAATGGGTCGAAAGGTGTAACTCTTGATTTTAAGACTTTTACAGAAATCCAGGCTCGTGTAATTGGAGTTTTCATTTTCCAGCTAATAAATCTTCTGAGTACACACCTGTGAACTCAGAAAGTGATGGATCACACAAAAGTTGACTCTACTCACTCCTCAGCTTCACATAAATTTAATATGTGTGTGTGCGCATATGTGTAAATGTGTGTATATAAACATGTGCCTACTTACAGAGTGACTGAAAAAAATCACTTTCTTTCTGAGCAGTAATTTATGCTCTCTCCAGTATAGAATCCTTAACACACTGGGGCACGCTCCCTTGTAAATGCTAAGTCTATGTTTGCATTTTTTAAAGGAAAAGGTGCTGATAATCTTTTACTCTATTTGAAGCAGATTAATACAAATTATGCTGCATTATTACTGAAAAGACCTTTAATATGCACTACAGTTAATTGTAACACACCCACACCTCTCTCTTCCTGCTGCCGTTATCTAGAGTTACACGTGTGGAAGAACTGAACTGTAACTTCATCTTTTCTTCAGAGTAAAACCCCTTATTGTGACTGCAGCTGCATGCAGGGACTTAGGAATTCATGTAGCCCATCTAAAATATAGATAAGCTCAAGAAAAATAACAGAACTACGGAACAATGGCAAAATTCACTACTTTTTCATGGCGCAAAAACTGACACTGCCCAAAATAGAGGTAGAGACTCTGGAAAGTGACAGTTTTTCAAGTTAAAATATGGTGATTTCAGCAATATGCAGCTGCCATGAACACTGGGAGGAAGGGTAGTATTATATGCTAACTTATTAGTTCTGCTGAGAATGATGGATGTTGAAGTTTCCTGTTTGTTTTGTAATGTTGACAATGGGTCTTGTGAGGATTTTTACTAAAAAAATATTCATGAATGTATAATAAATGATTTTTTCAAAGAATGCAGATTTTTTTTTCTTCTGTTTTAGGTTAGCAGGAGAAGGATTTTTTTTTAAACTGTAGAAAACAATTGGAATCAAACTGGTAGCCTTAACACAAGCATCACTAAAACTGCATTCCCTTTTAAGAGAGAAATCTGTGTGTTCATGTATCTGTAAATGAGCAAGACAGCAGACAGGGCAGCCCCTTCATATGACAGCCCTTTCGCATACCCTGTTTTGTATCTATTTATGGAGCCGCGCAGACATCACTAGATAGAGAATGGCTGGCATTAAAAGTAGTGTTATCTGTGAGATACTGAATGCTTCATTCTTTAGAGCGTGGGATTAACCAGGATACACAGTATAGCAGCTAAGTATAGTCACTATTATGAGCGGGCACCAGATGGTACCACTCTGTATAAATACTTCCTATCATTGCAGCTGTAGGTTTTCCTGCTGTTACATATTTGTCTGGTCTATAATCATAGCCCAAAATATACTGGTCTACGCACCACTCCAACACCGATGAGCTCATGTGAGAAACATGCTTACAGACCCAGCCACCCAGCGTTTGCAGCCTGCCCTCCAATGAGGGAGGTACTGCAGACCCAGACACTTGCTCGACACCTGTAATATGAGCATCCTCCCTGATTTTCTCCTTCCCTTGTAGTCAGGTATCTTTAACTCCCTGCAACATCCCCTTTGCTCTGTCTTGACATGACAGGAAATAGTTTCTATTAAACAATTAAATTGTGGCAAGTGAATGAGGAGAGATAAAGAAAAGGAAGCAAAATGCCTTCAGGGACACAAAAGAAAGCAATGAAAATGTATTAGAAATTACAGCAGTCCTAGAGGTGCGTCATTGAATAGACATGACAAGAATAGCAGAAGTGATACAGAGAGAACAGAAGTAATCAATAAATATGTCAGCTCTGGATTTGGAAGGAGACAGAACAGGGGACACCCATTAGAGGGTAAAGTCCTCTCTAGTCCATAAATAATCAAAGTTGATGTTAAACAACATCTATCTGAGAGAAGGGCAGCAGGCCTAGATAAGCCACAAAGCAGCTGGCTCTGGTGTTAATTTTCAGTAAACCCTGGCATGCTTGGCTAGTTCTCAACGCCTGACATAATAGTAATTAGAGCTGGTCAGCAATTACTCACAGAGAGGTCTAGTTGGTGCTATAGGTGGAAATTTTCCATTCTTTTCACTTTAAATTTCAATTGAATTTGTACTGAAAAAGTGAGATTGCCCATAAATTCTGGTGGAGCCCAGGCAGACCTTCATTGTCCATTAGCCCATCCAGTAAGGTGCTGGGTTCTTCTGAGGGGTTACAGCTCCTGGCCTTCACCTCTCCTGGCAGGTGAGTCCCCTAGGCTGGGAACCTATTGTAGAGCCATCCTGCTGACATCCAGCCCAGGCAGCTCAGGTGCTTTAGCTGGAGATCTAGGGTGAGCTCGGGGTCACAGAGTTTCCTCCCATGAAGTCTGACTTCAATGCTGCAGTGACAATGCTGACAACATTTCCATGGCATACTGTGCTGTCCAGTAGCACCCTGGGGGAAAAAAAAAAACACCTAGAGAATGTTTTTAGTTAATTAAATCTTCATTTACTGTGAATATTTAAAAACTTGTGCTGAACTTGGGTGATAAAGATGTTTTTTATAAGGCAATGTGAGGGACCTCAAGGAAAGGATATCAAGTAACCTTCCATTCCACACCTGGGTCCAATAACAGTGTTAAATTAGTGCTTGCAGGCAACAACATGGGCTCCAGCTGCTCATCTCAGACTTCTAGTAAACTATATGGAAAAAAAATTGCCATACTCACTGGTTTCATGATCACAAATATGTGTGAAGATCTGCTGTTTCAAGCTACACAGAAGACACCACTAACACCCAACACTCTGATCATAAAATCATAGAATCATAGAATCATTAGACTGGAAAAGATCTTTGAGATCATAAGAAAAACCATACCTGTCCACTACTAAATTGTATCCCTAAGTGTTTCATATGCCCATTTTTAAATAACTCCAGGGATTGTTACACAACCACTTCCCTTGGCAGTCTGCTGGAGTGTCTGATAACCCTTTCAGTGAAGAAGTTTTTCCTAATGTCCAATCTGAACCTCCCCGGTGCTACTTGAGGCCATTCCCTCTTGTCCTGTCACCTAAAATAAGGACGCTAATGTGCTGGGGACCTGCAAACTGCCCTGACGCTGGCATGGCCTGGTGGCATTCACAGTGCCTCAGGGTTGATGCCTTTGTCATCAAAGTGTCATGCTCATCAGGAGTCACATCATGTGAAGCCTAAGTACCCTTGCCCACCAGTCAGCCACGTTCTAAACCCAGTGCATCATATAATGATAAATAGTTCTGGAAATCAATACACTGCCCTAATTATACGACAGAAAATTAGATGGACACTTTGTTCTGTTACTAGCAATTAAACAGAAGGTGTTTATCTCCCAGCAGAAGCAAAGCTAAATATAAAAGGATGCTTGCTTGGGCATTGCTCTCCAGGACACTTTGAAGTGGCTACTTCAAGTTCCACGTGCACAAATGGAAAGCATTCACAGCATTCGTTCATCTCTACATTCAGCACATGACACTGCTAGCACGTTTACCTTAAGGCTTGGGAGTTACCCTGACCTAAGTAACAGATTGGCTATGCATTTATAACCTAGCTTTTTATTCCCAAAAGGAGGGTCTGTACCTTGTCCCAAGGGTAAGATTGTTGATGTCAAGAAGCAACAGCTGCGTGCCTTCAGCATCAGCCTCCTTTCCCCTCTCTGACCGAGGTGAAACTCTGCCTCTTCCATCACAGAGTATCTAACCCTTCCCACTGATTCCTTCTGAGACTGATGGGTTTAACTTGTGCAGAAGCAGCTCAAGCATTTGACCCAATTTCCCGACTGCCATGGTCAAACTAACCCAACAAACATCTTCAAGGGCATGAGATAATAGAAGTCCTCATCCTAATATTGACACTACTCCTCAGAATCCCCAGCTTTAATTTGGTCATCCTGAGCAAATGTATAGGGCTTAGTACAAAACATTTCTGAACTTCCCTAGGAAGAAGCAGTTGCTGAGATAGACACTTCTCACATACTCCAAGTTATTTGCTGTTTCCTACATGTCATTTTTTGTTCTCCTTTTGGCTTGCAACAATACATCCCCACCATTCAGGGATGCTTCACCCTAATATATCACTTGTGGACAGAAATAGGTGCTCTACTTATGTCAAAGCCCCATTGCAGGGGTTAGGAACCACCTGTTTCCCTGCTTCAGCTACAGTGATATAAATTACATATACCTGGAACTTGCAATGAACTAAAACAAATCTTCCAACAGGGTCTGAACTTTTTTTATACATTCCTTTGCTCTGAACAATGTTTTTTCACTATATAGTTCATTCTATTATCCTTCTCCAAAATGCACTTTAGACCTTTTTTTCAATCTTGTCTCAGAGAAAACAAACATTTTAATTATTCCTGCTATTTCACCTGTGAGGTATCAGGCAGATGCAGGATCAGTAGAAAATTATATTCCCTGTTATTTTCTCCAGGAAATCTTATGTCAAATCGTAGATTGTCCCAAGGTATATGGTTAATATGGTTCCTTGTATTGCTTATTAAGGGTCTGCAAGACCCTTTTATTGTCCTCACCCATAACAAGCTGTGCAAACATCCACAAAACATGCAGCTGAAGCAACAGCAGACAATTAAAGCAACTCTACTCCTAGAAGATTTGGGAAATCAAAGAAAAGATAACTCAGAAAGCAAGTTTCCCTGAAATTGTCTCCAATGCCTAAGAACTCACGCTTTTATATGAATTATATCAAATTTCATTCAGCCTAACAGCGTTCATGGTGGGATGGGTCAGGCAGCCTAGTCAGGGATAACTCAATTTCTCACATACACTTACATACATTACTAGAGCCATGAACAGACATTTGGTTTAAATGGGAATATCTTACCTGGCTTCTGTTACAAAATAAAGACAAGGACAAGCTTAATATTTTTGTAAGAAAAGAGGTTATCATCAACATCCTCCTAATGGACAAAAATAATTTCCCTGCCATAGAAACTGTGCCACCAGCAACAAAGGGATCAGATCTTTAACTTCTGAAGTTGGGAGCATGCAGTTAGTTCTGGCTCCAGCCACTTTGAAGCACATCATCTACCATGAGGGCCAGTACAGGGAAAATTTTGCTAAAACAGTGTGGGCAATTAAGTGTTGAAGTCCTCACCCAGCATCCACCAGATTCAATGCCAAATCTAAAAAGACGTCACAGCTGGGTGCAAGTGTGAAAACATTTTTTACAGTACTTAATACAGCCTGATAGAATATTTTGATTGATTATCATGGTAAATACTGGAAGCCAACTACTAAAATGAGATCACGGAAATGCTTCTACAGTCAAACTGGATTGTTTCCATTCCAAAGGAGATTTTTTTTTTCAGTTTCATTTCCTTTTTTTATATTAACCTTATGTCCTATAGTCAGTGAATAATATGAACTGAGCAGTCTATGAATACTAGCACTAAAAATTGAATCCTAGGAGCAGAGGTCCTGCAGGGCATACTGAACATTGCCTTCCAGCACCATAGAGCACTGAGCACTGGAAACTACTCCATCATCTTCTTTGACTCTTGTATTCTGGCTGTCTCAATCTTTTGATATTTGCTAGTGTCTACATTGGAGTTCTACACTGGTTACTGCAGCCACCTAAACATTATGTGTGAACAACTACTGTAAAAATTGCTAAGGATCAAAAAAAAAGCACCAGTTATATCTGTCCCTTTATGGAACAATGAAGAAAAAGGTTTTTTATTTGATCTGGTAATTTTACCAGTACACTGACATTGATATATAACCATGTTGAAGGCTGTGAGCAGAAGACAAGAAATATTCGCCAGAATAACAGGTTCCATCACCTGACCTTCAGTTCTAAGGGGAGACATGAAAACCTCTTTCTTTCAACTAGAATACAGAAGGTGGGGAGCTAGGAAAATGCTAAATTTTCTCTACCGTGTTTTTAAATATTACTTGTGTATTCTGCTCTCTTCATTCCTTAACACAAAAATGATGACAATTCGCAAGCAAGGAGATGGTCTGGAGAATGCCAGTGTGCAAATGACTTCACCAAAATGATTGCTGCTGCTGTGGAGAAACATGTAATCTGTGATGAATAATACACAAACACGCATTTCTATAGCAACATTAACACATATGTTAATATATAATTATATGTTTAATATATGCTTCCAAAAAGGTCCAAGCCCCAGGGGACTCATTTCAGCCTTCATGAAAGGTTTCAGCTCACCGATGAGAGAGCAAGCACAATCCTGCGAGATGAAGATGTCCAATGCACCATATGATGTGTGGATTACTGGTCACTCAGGGCTGCAGCAAGTGATGGAAAATAGTTTGTGAGAAATTCAGCACCTGATTAACCATCTAGAACTAACTAAACAACAAAGTTTTCATAAAAATCCAGGTCTTCCTATGACAATGGACAGAAATGAGTAAACGTGGAGGTAACTGCATGCCCTAAAGACTTGGCTCATTTCTGCTAAGCTACACAGGCTTGATACACCAGATATCTAGTGCTAGCTGACATGAAGTTACTCCAACAAAAGCAAGTAGAAAAATTCACATGTACCCAAAGACAAGTGGCAACCAACTCACAAGAAAAAACACATTCATTATGTTCCTGAAAAAAAATCCCGTTTTCTGTTTTGAGGACCTTCATATATTATCTTTTAATGCAAGGAAATCATGCAAGTACCAATACAGATCAACTCTAAACATACGCTTTTTTCTGTCACTTCTGTCAGCCCTGCAGAAAATATCAGCTACAGTGTAATCCTCTGGGCTTTTTTCTGTGGTGTCATTGTTCTCTGGTATTCATTGAAATAACGAACACAAAATATGACATGCCAAGCACTTGATATACTGAATAAAATGTGTGATATTACTAACTTAGTTAAAACCACCATATATTTACTTTTGTCCTGCATGCAGATAATTCAGTTGAATGTCAATTGACATATTTGGATATAGTTTCCATTGATCTACTGGCAATACTAGTGTGTCCTCTGAAAGCATTCATCTCAGCTACATCTAAAGTTCAAAATGATTTTAATAGATCCATAGTTATATCCGTATCAAAGGAGAGGCAGAAGGAAGGCAGGAGTGCAATCAGACAGCAGAAAGCTCATGAATCCAGTCCTGAGGTTTATGCAATATAAGGAATTGTATTTTGCATTTTGTTTTTTGGTGTCTCTCATTGCACTGATGAGCCTCAGCCTAAAACAATGGCATTTTTAAGACTATCGGCGTATGTGGATGGCCATTTTAAACATTGGTAGACAAAGTTACATATGATAAAGATCATAGGACTGGAGGAAGGTAATGTCTTTGTTTATTAGGCACTGATTAGATCTTTTTTGTGTGTTAAATTATCTTTGCTAATTGGCACCGCCTACCAGTACGCCTCCACATGAACTGTGCCTCAGCACAGCCCCAGCCCCAGCAAGAACCTTTAGCCAAAGGAATCAGAAACAACCAGACACTTGCTCTGACCAATGCCTGTGGACAATCCCATCGGCATTTCTGCCTGGAGAAATCATCCATCCACATATCTCCAACAAGAGTTTTCAACATTAGCAAAGAGCTTACAAACTCATAACAGTCAGACATTAAGTCTTTCCAGATGACTGCATTTCCAACAAAGAGCAGCAACAAACTTCATAGGGCAAGTGATATTTCAACTGCTGAAGCCCTTTCTTTGGTGAACACATCACCGTATGCACATGTCTGAAGGTAGCTGCCTAGTATCCTTTAATTTTCTGGTTAAGAGTAAAGTCAATGCTAAAACAAATAGACCAGTGACTTGTTCTTTGAGCTAATCTGTCTACTGAGACCAACAAAACCAATTCCACTTGCATTTGCTTCTCTGTAAGAGGAAAGAAAATTTCTTGTTGACATTTCTGGCAAGGTCAAACAGCTCTGCACTCAGAAACACACAATGTGCACATGAAAAATTAACATTTTCGAATAATATCCACATCGCTGTTTCCTGATTGCTCATGTTTCTGTGAAGAGAGAAACGAGTTCCTGAGTTCCTGCAGAGCATGGCATACTAATCCTCAAAACTAACACAAACAAGCTAAGGAGGAATTTCTGCCATACCCACCACTGCCCTTTAAAGCATTACCTTGACTAAGTGAATAAGAGCCTCGTATGGAGACAGGTCATACGCAGTCACTGCTGCTGTACGCTACCTTGCATAGAGCAGTGGGTGCAGTCTGTCCAACCCTTTGAGTCACATTTTGAGGAAGATGCTATGAGCTGATGCATCCAGGATAATTTCACACAGTTCCTGAGGCACGAGACAGTCAGCAGAGGTGGGGTGGCAAAAACAAAGTTGACTTTAAAATAACAAATTTCCCATGATAGATGTTAGAAGGAAAATAAGAAGGTTTCTCAACCATAACTGGAAAAATGTCAACCCAGTCCCTAGGCTAATGTACCACTGAACTGTGAGGGAACTGGAGTGTTTGTCTTGATATTATAGGGAGAAGACATTTTTTGTCTGATTGTTTTAATGCAGAAAAACAACCAACACACACACAAAAAAAGCAACCAAACAAAAAAAAAAACCTTTAGTTGGGACTTATACATAGAAAAAAAATAGATGTGATGATCATCTCACGCTAGCACCAGCACTTAAAAGGTGAAGCCACATAAGGTGCAGTCATGCCAAGGAGTAGAGTGTCTCTGTAACCGGTCTTACCCTTAGTATCACCACCCTTTCAGTCTGCTCCCCACCACCAGCAGACTCCCTCCTTCACAGACAACCCTGTCAGGACAGAAATACCGAAGCTGACTCCGGTCAGGACAGCATTGCTATGACTAAGCTAGCACAGCAACTGCGTCTAAGCAGCACCATACAGCTGATGTCCACAAGGACAAATTTGCTTCTACCTGTGAGGTAGATGATCGTGTCTATGCTACCTCCAGCTCATTCTCTCCAAACTGTTCCTGTCCATCTTCATCTGCAGAAGAGTTAATTGACTCTGGGGAAAAATCGTACTAAGGAGTGTGTGAACAATGAAGGACCATTGTCCAAGTCAATACTCAGGTTTTATTATTTTTACTACAGCCAAGGTAGCTTCATCCGCTTAATTTAGGTCAGGCACAGCTCTGCTCCCACTTAGACAGCTGAAAGCAGCATGTTTGTAGGTCCAGAGTGTAACACCAGGA
The DNA here is from genome assembly GCA_013389865.1 of Piaya cayana. NCBI lineage: Eukaryota > Metazoa > Chordata > Aves > Cuculiformes > Coccyzidae > Piaya > Piaya cayana. The sequence continues at coordinate 66,678 of WAAB01016429.1, read as the reverse complement.
GTTGGTAAACCTGAGCTGACTGCATACCTCCCCACCTGACTCCTTCCTGCTCCCTCGCAGGACCAGTGTCTCTGACCCCACCTGAGCTGGCTTCCAGCACCCACACAGCAGCACACATGAGCTGGGAAGCCCTCCCTGCACAAGTGAGCCTGGCAGCATGATGCAGATACTCAAGCTGTCTTTACATGGAGCCACCTTAGGAAACCATAGCACCTGTATTATGGAGGATTTCCAGCCCCACTTTCCCTTGGATAACAGAAAACTGACAGGACATAACAGCAGTAAGAAAACACACAAAAGTTTAGCATACAGCCTGTCATCTGGGAAAGCACTTACAATAGCACAAATAAAACTTCAATGTGCACTTTCAGCTTCCACTGAAGCACATTTGCTTGGTAGAATTTCTTTGTCTTTCATGTGTGAACTAAATGTTGACGTCCTGATCTTGAAGCTTTTATATGCTCGTTTATTTTAAGTGTCTCCTCCTGCAAGAGGGTGTGGCATTACCTATGCCTGCAGGACTAAGGCCTAAGTGACTGTTTCAATCTCCATGTTTGTATAGTATTGATCATCTCTTTGTACTTTTTCCCATTTTTCCCTGACACCTTTCAAAGCCAAAGGAAATGAAACAATACTTCCCTCTGCTGGAAGACCTAGGAATTCTGGAAATGAATGTGAAGTGTTAAGTTTTTCTGAGCTACTTTCCTAGGTTGAGAAGACATCTCAGCAGCAGGGGATTGGGAAAAATAGAGAGGGGAGTTAGAATTTTTCTATTTGGTTCTTAGCCCTGGGTTAAAGCATTGGAGAGCTCCTGTATAACTCCCTCTTTGTCCTCCAAGATTTAGTCAGTGTGCACTGTTTATTATTTTAGTTATGAATGCACCTCTGAAAATGCTCATGCCACTTGGGCTATATGCTGAGATTTTTGAAGTCTCACTGTGAGTGCCATTTTCTGAATCTGTTGCACGTGTATTTGGCAGATTTTCTCAAGTTTCAATTACATGGCTTATTCCAGGACTCCAATGAGAGCTTTGGAAAAACGTCAACCACCACCAGTGAACAACTTTGTAACTCCCACTGGGGGTGCAAATCAATGGCTAGTCAAGAGAAGGCCCCAGAGAATGTGGAAAATTTCACTTGTGGCTTAAAGATCTTGTAAGGAAGGCTGTTTCACAGGACTGGAAAGGGTGATTCCCACTGGAGTCATGGGAGCCCTGAGATTTCCAGATATTTTTAATAAATCAGGATCGTGTAAAGCAAGGTCAAGCACCAGCTGTCCCATTCCTTATTTCCAGGCATCATCTACTGGCAGCTGTCCATAAGCTTTCTATAGATAGAGAGATTTCTGCTAGTTGTGGAGGCCAGAGGGAAATTTGATAACGGGAAATTTATACCAACTAATTCCCAGATACCTCTGTTCCCAGTTTCATCTCTATTATCTCCCAATCTTCTATTGGGTTCTGCGCAATAACTACATTACCTTCCATACCTTCTGATCATGCATAACTTATTTCTACAATTACAATAGTAAGTCTGATCAACAAGTTTAACAACTATAAATATATCTTCATACGAAATCCAGAGTGTCCTGAACTGCTCTTTAAGTGATGAAGTATCATTATCTAACACCTCTTTAACTGGTGAGGTAACAGATGAGGTATTCAGCTGCTAGTAAATTTTACCATTTCTGAGCTGAAACACAGAACTAGACAACAGCAAAACTACATGCAGGAAATCAGCCACAAAACAGGTTTTTCAACAGAAAACAAGAAGAATTATAGGTAGGATGTCAATGGTAAGATCCTGAGACTATCTTTAGTATGCATCCAGTTCACACTGAAGGAAAGCTGTTACTGATTCTGTAGTAGCTGTTCAAGGACTGTGGCTCTAATCCAGGGCTCACCGTTTGCCAGGGCTCTGGAATTAACACCTGCTGCTTTGGAAATAGTGCTGTGGCATCCCTCAGGGGCTAAAAGAGGTCAGAACGCCCTCCCCTACCTCCTAAGATCCACTTGAATCACCAGGTTAACCAGCTAGCTAAAAAAAGCCCAAAAGGTAATAACACAACTTGATTCATGGGTTTGACATGCTCAGCTGAGGATTCTTTCCCCCCTTTTTTGTCTTGTTAGTCAGTTCCTCTGTTTCACAAGGGACCTTGGATACTATGTTTCTTCCCTGCATCCAGGATCATACTCATCCACCCCAAGTCTGAAAAGGAAGGAAAATGTACTGTTGCTAAAAATGATACCATCACTTCAAGCAGGTCATGAGCTTATTACGCCAGCAGCCTTGCTCAGCTAGCATCTTTCAATGAAATCAGGTTGCATGTATGAGTAACTACTGATTCAGCTTCATCTAGAATTCAAAATCTGGTCATTTAAAGTCAGAATAAGAAATGAAAAAAATCATAGTGGATCACAAGTCCTAAGTCACATTGTAGGAAAGGACGTAGTGTTCTTAATTATTCAAAGCAGTGGGACTGCAAGACTTGGCATCTTCCACCAAGCAGAAAAAAAGGGTCCTTTCTTTTTTTTTGTAGGAAAACAGCACACCAACCTCCCAGAAACAACATAGCTGGAAAGAATAGAGCTGGAGAAATTTCCTTTTAGGGCAAATCTCTCAAGCCATTCACTGATTTATTATTAACATTCATACTGCCGCTGTGCTAAAAGGTTCCATCTAGATTGTGCTCCACTAGGCTAAGTGCCACAACCAATGACTTCATCTGCACTTCAGGGCTCAAGCTCAGCCTGTAGCCCAAAGCCCAGGATCACTGATATTGCCCATCTTAGATGTGATCTGCTGGTCCTTTAAGCCAGGAAAGTGAGACAATAAGGAGAGGCTAAGGATCAAAGACAGTCCCTGAAGACAGTCCCTAATGACAGCATGGTCTCTGCTAGCTCAACACCTTTTGTTCTGAAATTGGGGCTGAATTTGAGAAAAATAAGTTAGAGTCTCAGTTTCTGCAGACCCCATCTTATTCTTCATAGCAGTATACCTTGCTGCACAATACAGGGGTCTATCATTCCCCACATATAAATGGACATTTGCAGAATAGTGGGAAATTTTAGCCAGCTTTAAGGGATACTCCCTAGTGTTTTTTAAAAATTTTATCTATGGCATTGGTCTCACACTGGCTTTGCTCTCTGTGGGCAATAAATTTGTACATTCAACCACTGAAACACATGGGGCATTTTTTTAATTTGGTGACCATTGTCCCCATATTGAACTTCTTAAGTCATGTTCTTCAGATGCTTGGACTGACACATCCCCAGTGTGATGGGAAAAAAGTTGTGCTTCCCCTCCATGATAGCATCTATGACTAGCCTACCTGATCTGGCCAGGTTTTACCTCCCAAAAGGCACAATCTGAGATAATAAAGTCCTTGAGCTGACTTCACACAGCCACTTGGTCCCTCTGGAATTACCTAGCAGAGTCCTGAGGGAAAGTACATTCCTGTTGCTCCACAACTCCTGTTGCTCCACAACTCCTGTCACTTCTACTGCACCCTGCAGCTCTGCACCTTAGCAGCAGTCTCACAGAAAGGCATCTGAGCATGCACTTTCCCCCACTGCATTTGTATTTGGCTGAACAGCTGGGGATTATTCTTTCAGGCTGGAGAGTAGTGGAAATCATGGCTTACAGCAGCTAGGAACTGCTAAAATAAAACTTTCAATGTTTGTGTACTTGAAAGCAAAGATGTAGGGTCCCAGAACATTAAGGAAGGGCTGCAGCACCTGGGAGTTATTTAGCAGCATGTGTCAGGGCTGTCGAGCTTCAGCCTTATGGGCGTGGCAGAGTAGCACAAAACAGTCACAGAAAAACTAATCCTAGATAGCTTTATTTTGCAGTTCTGCCTCTAGATACCTACAACTCGTGAGTTCATTGTAAGAACAGGATTTTGCAGATATATACAAACAATAAGTATGTTTAAAAAAAGGGTCAAAGAAAGCAAAGATCAAGCGAATAGCATGTGGTATACTCATAACATCCGTGAAATCATAAATTGAGTGCTTTAAGACTCATTGGCCTTTAATGCCATCCTTTTTTTTCTGTTTCCTGGCTCCCAGACCATGAAATGTTGGCTTCTTCAGAGAAGGCTATTGCTAAACAATCTTCAAACAACACGTAATTGCCAAGACAACCCCTTTAGATTTTACATGTCCCTGTGAATTATTAGACTTCACTGCACAAAAGAGCATAAGTGGAGCCTTTGAAGATAATACCCCATGGGTTAGCCATGGCCTCTGTTTGCCAAGTCTCTAATGGCACCACAACAGGAGGAATTTCTTGCCAAAAAAGCTCCATTTCCTTTTGCAGCAATATGGCACAACTCTATGAAATTCACTTCTTTATTTTGTCACAGGCAATGGATGCCACATGGTTCCAGGGGCCACAGGGGCTTTCTCTGCTCATCCGCATCCAAGATCAGAAACCCAGAACCCCAGAGCCATTCTCCAGAGGGAAGCAAAGGGGTCACGTCATCAACAGCAGCAAAGCTGTCCTGCTTCAAGATTTTATTTCAAGGTGACATGCCCTTCTATACACATGCCCTGGGCAGCCACAAAGCATCAACAAAGCAGGTTTTACAACAAGAAATTCTGGGGCATGAACTACCCAAACTAAATAATCAACATACATCCTAAAAATGGCCACTCTCCATGTTATTTTTCACCTCTCTCAGCTTTCTTAAACAGAATATCCTACCCAAAGAATCACGTATTCTCCTCAGTCTTTTTCACAGGGGCTCTTTTTTAAACCTTCTGGAGTTTCTCTTTTGCCTACCTCTGGTGTCCATCTAATTTGTCTGCGTTTTCTATTCCAGATCTTGTTCGTATCCTCAAGCCTTTAAGACAGCAGAATAACCTTTATACAGCAAGTCCACTGAATGGGAGGATGGGTAAGAGTCTATCTCAATGCTCAAGTTAGTTTACAGTATGCAGAGAAAAAAATGTCTTCCCATGCTTCCTTTCTGCATGTGGCTGACTGCTATTTGGTTTGTGGTACATTATAACCCTCAGATGCCTTTTGCGGCTTTGCTGTTGCATAAACACTTTCACCTTGCTGGTAATTCTGCATTTGATTTTGCCTCACTAGATAGAGAACATTTTACTTGTCATTAAATCAATCAGATGAAGTTTAAAAATGACATTTCCTCAACTGATTTAATTTGGAATTCTCCTGCTATCCATAGTAATACCCATTCCTTTGGGATTGTTTAGTGTTTCTCCACTACCTCATGATAAAGTTCACAATCATCCTAGTGCAAGGAAAAGTTTTCAGACATGACCAAAAGATTTTAGATTTCAGGATTTTAAACCTGGATACTCCAGGCACTTAAGTATGCTTTAACTAGAAATATAAGTATTCTCTCGGGTCTGTTACAGTCCACAAATCTACTCCATTAAGAAACTGAACTATATGTTTCTTCCTGTACTTCAGGTGTGTTTCTAGAATTTATATATCATCTTTTAACTGTCACCTACTTTTTCCTTAAGTTTTCTTTGTCCTCTTATTTCATCCAAACTAATGTATTTTAAGTCTAGGGACCACTATCTACCCTCACCTCCAGAGACCACAGATCTGAAGATTCTCTGAATTCTTGTGGGGAGAAAAATCAGACCCGAGGTAAAGATTTCTAGTGCCTGAGTATCTACCACTCCCTTAATCAAGCCATTGCAATGCCTGCCTTAAGGCAGAAAAGACAAAAGTGCCTTGATGTTAAGTATCCCACAATCCAATAGCAGTATCAGGAAAGCCCAGCCACCTCGTGGCCCCAGTGTCCACCTCTCTCTCCACCACCTATGAAAATCTAGTACTTTCCACCATGCTTCTTTAGCTCTGTCTCTACACCTGAAACTGAACACAACCTACCAAACACTATTGACTGAAACATTATGTTATCATATTACTTTCAATAGCACTCTACACCAATAGAAAATAACATTTTCCTTTGATCACCTGTACCAGATGTTTTCAATGTGCTATCCAAAATGATACCTGATTTCCTCACTACAAAGCATTTCCGACTCAAATTACTCTTCCCACATGCATATGCACTGTTTAATATGATATTGTATCATTGTGTTGGATGGCTTAGTTTGGTCCCTCTGACTAGTGAGCCATATAGCATTTTTACTAACCTAGATAAACCATTATCGGAAAGATTTATGTCTGATCATTTACCACCAGATTTAGAAAAAGAAAAAGGCATATTTTTTAAAAGTATTACTCAAGATAGATCCATGTTTTACCAAGTCAGGTCCTCCTGTTTTCCAGACAGTTACAAAATTAGGCTTGACCTATATCCACTTGCTTACTGAATAGCCAATTGTGGGGACTTTTGTCAAAACATCTGTTCAGAGGAAGGAATATGCACCATATACATCAACTTGTCTCTCTAGGAAGAAAGGTGAGACACCACATTAGTAGAACAGTGTAGAAACTCCCCATTTCTTCTTGGATCAAATTATTGTTCATCTTCTCTGCAGTGCAGGAAAGAACAGGTAGTTGGAAGGATAAAACAAGAAAGGATTACTTAGGTTGCCTTCCATAACTATTTAGAACACAAACACTTTTCACACAGTTTGAAGTGAAAGATCATGTCAAATGAAACCCATGGTCCATCAGTACTGTTCACAAGAGTGTGTGTCACTCAACATATTGAGAACTGACGATGTACCCTCAGGGCAAGGGGTGATGGTTTTAAACTGAAAGACAACAGATGGAGATTATGTATTAGAAAGAAATTCTTTATTGTGAGAGTTGTGAGACACTGGAACCTGTAGCCTAGAGAAGTTGGAGCTGCCTTCTCCATGGAAATGTTCTAGGCCAGGCTGGATGGGTCTTCAGGTAATCTAATCTAGTGAAAGGTGTCTCTGTCATTGTCTGGGAGGTTGGAACTTGATGATCTTAACGGTTTCTTCGAGGCCAAACTATTCTATTATTCCATTAATTTCTCACAGGGGATCCATTGGAAATCTTCGCTGAATTTTGTCTCATTTCAAGGTGTTCTGGTACAACATCAAAAGGATTTGGGCAAACAAAAGTAGGATCTAGACACTTCAGTCCCATGGTACATTTCTTCACATCTCTGTTGAGTCGCCACCTATCCTGCCATGTGCAAAGTGAGTGGGAGTGACAGCTGGGCATAAAACTGCTGCTCTGCAGCCTGGAACACCATGAGACCATGGGGACAGCTTTGTTGGCATAAGGGTGAGGGTCAGGTGACAAGTAACAAGCAGCAGATGGTGAAAAAGCATGAGGGCATAAAGTCATGCTGGAAGTCACAGCCTGCAGTTCCACAAATCATATTATCTTTCATCTATTCTCAGTGCTCAGAGTGGACTGATTGGATAAGGATCCTCACATTAGCCTATGTTCCCATGGAAATCAAAATAATGCAATTTCTCTTTCTTCCTCTTTCAGCCAGCTGCTTTCTGGACTGATTTTGGTCCATTTTGGTGCAATCTGACAGAAACTTGCAGCCCTTAAGGAATTAATTTTTCTAAGACTTGCATGAAAATCAGCTTCTAGGGAGAGAAGACATCCAGATCAGGGCTTGCACCAGGGCAAAGACTGCAAATTGAACCTTCTACCTCTGGTCCATTTGGCCATTTGGCCTTATGTCCAAACAGACAGAAGATGTCTTGCCTCTTGCCTGGCCAGCAGTTAGGGGAAATGTCAGGGTGCTATTGATAGGTCTAAGGAACATGGTGGGTTGAAGGAAATACTGTCAAGACCTACAGGGAACATTATTTCTTCAGACATGGAGGAGCAGCCCAGCTCAGTTACAAGAGAGGCAGCTGCTCCCATTTCCCTTGGGCACCTACCTCCAGCAGAAACTAGAAGCATCTGAGGCAAAATACTTCACCTCTCAGCCCTCCCTTACTATAAACCCTGCCTTTGCCAGCCATTCCTTAAGCATGAGCAACACAGTGGACAACATCTGAGTCAGCTCCAGGCTTTTAGCCATAAGACCAAAGTTGGGGTTTGTGACATTGTGTTTCAGAGGTTGGGAGTAGATGTTCCGACTATGGGAGGAAGACAAGGGGATGGCGTGGGGCAGAAAAGTCAAGCAGTCTACTTCTAGAGACCACTGTGACCAGGCAGTGGTGGAGCTATTGCTGCCACTGGCAATGACCAGAGATGAGCTCAGCATCTACCCCAGCATATCCCTAAGTGGCAGAAAGCAGCAAACCTAACTTTCCAAGCAGTTGGTAAGATCAGAGGTGTTTTACCATCCCAGGCAGCTGCCATCCTCAGCCAGTGCCTGCCTCACCTGGGTTGTAGAAGCAGGTCTGGGTTTCTCCCAGTAGACAACAGCTGCTGCTTCCTTTCAAGCTGGATTCCAAGAGTAGCTTTTAACTTTGAATTCCTTAAGCCTGTTTTCTGAAGTGGTTCCACTTTGCAATGAATCTTCACTGAGACCAGAGAGGAAGGATGTCTTCAGTGATCTTTGTAGATTCTCAGCACTTAGCAAGGCAGTTGGATGGTCTTGGTTCCCCTATTATATCCAAGAACCATCCCTGAATTTTATTCAGTGTGGATTGTTAAAGAAAAAAATCTGTCAGAGATGTTCAAAACCAGTTTCTCTGATGCAAAAAGTTGTGCAAATAGATGTAGAAATAAAGTAATTTTGCAGTCTTAGTTTCTTCCATTGCAGTGAATAAAGTCAGCCAGCCAGTGTCATCTGAAAAGCATCAGACACTTCGAAGAGTTTTCCTTGCCCTCTTCAGGGACAGCGAAAGTAGGACACAAAAAAAATATACAGCTTTTCTACATCTGTTTAAGAAAAACACTAGATAGTGCTTAACTTCACTTTGTGGGAGAATTATTACACTCAGAGGTTTGATATGTGTTTTTGCAACACAGAAAGATTTTTTTGGGGGGGGGCTGCAGCCACAAAAATTATGTGTTTCTGATGTAGATAAACACACCATTATCTGAGAAGCTCAATGGTAGTGTTATAACATATTTTTAATTGGGAGCTTGTGTTGATGACAACTAGAAGTGCATCATCTTTTCCAGGAAGCTAGCCTAATGCAGAAATCCATTTGATCTTCTGATTTCTCTATCGACTTTGTGCTGCATGCCAAAATAATAAGTCATGCCTTCGTATCCCTGCTACAAATGAGCTTAGCCAGAGTTCATCTCCAGACAGAAAACATACCCAGAGACTGAAGGGATTTGAAATCACTAAATCTTTGGTTAGGAAACTGCATCCAGCAGTACAGTCCAGAAGAATTTGGGAGGATGGAAATAGAAGGGGTGGAAGGAAGAGCAAGAAATTGCAGATCTTAGGAAAGGAGATCAATGAAAGCATATTAAAAGCAGTTTGGATATGATACTTCGAGTAATCAAAGGTTACTGAATGTAACCAAGAATTTGTGCCGATATGCTGAAAACCGTGAGAATGAGTGTGCTATTCCCAGTGCTTGTGGGGGAGGGATTTTAGGGCTGGTCCATTAGCCCTCCGGAGGGCTGCTGCTGCGCAATGCACCTGGCTCCTGGCCAGCTGCAGAGATGGAGAGGGCTCCGTCTCGCTAGTGCAGCTTAGCATTTTTATCTTTCACCTGAGTGGAGCTGTAAGTTTTACCCTTAAGAAATTATCTCAGACCTTCTTGGTGAACAACCCTGAAAAATTTTGGACCATTTGCTCAGCTGTAAGGATATCTCCAAGTATTGCAATAACAGCGCCCTCCACAAACCTCTTTGGCATGCATGACACCGAAGGCCAAAGCAGATGCCAGTGACACTGTGACTTGGCTGGCACATAGAGGTGCTACATGTTATACCCGTGCCTTGGACGGCACGTGCAATAGCTCCTCTCCTCCCGAGATATTAACTCCAAGGCCGCATTCTGCTAATTCTCCTGAAGCCAGGCAGAAAGGGGGACCCCATTTGCCACTGTTATTGTGCCTGTGCCGCGGGTTTGCCACTAGAGGACACTGAATCAACATGAGACCTTGCCAGAGGGCTAGATTGCGGGTGCTCCTGAGGTGGCCTTCTCCCACTTAGGAAAACCCTGGGAAAGCTGGAAACTGCATGGGGGGGTCTCAGCTGCACCAGCAGTGGTTTGCCACTCTTTACTATGACTCGCTTAGATGCTTTCCATCCCTTTGGGATTCTTTCATTTTATATTTGGGGTGCATTTTTTATGCCACAAGGGATGAAAACTGGGAAATCAATGTTATTTTGTATTGTGCAAAGTTCGATGTGTTTGTTTATGATGGGCTCTTTACTAGGGAGCCCATTCAAAAGGAATTGTGAAAGAAACCAAACAGGAAAGGGTGGAACAATGATCTCGATAAGAAGCATCACAGGCAATGCCCAAACACAATAGTTAGATTCACAGCCTGGAAGATGTGACCAGCTCTGCTCCAACCCCAGTGAAACTGTTGTTTTTCTAAGGCTGTAGATGGGAGATCAAAGGGTAAAGATCAAGCCTGCAGAAGGAGCAAAGGAGAAAGGACTGCAAAAGCTCTTTTAGACCCATAAGGATGACACAGGCATGAAGTCTGCCCTAGGCAAGCTGTGACTTGGTCTCCAAGAGAACAAGTCTCATTGACTTGTACCAAGTATCATCTACTCTTGGGCATGAGAAGAGTGCTGAGAACAGGATGGCAGCAAGTAAATATGTTTCTGCTGGTTTAAATCAGTGGTTCAGAAGTGCAAGTACTTCAGACACATAAGCTGTTCTTTGTTATGAAGAAACTCTGTAATGGTAGGCAGCAACTCATAACTGTCCATGCACACACCCAGAAGAGACTAGCTACCTCACCACAGTTGTTGGACTGTTATGGATATCGCTCTTAAAGAGTAAAAAAACAGAATATGAGGAACTTCTTGGGGATTCCTAGGTGGAAAGGGTTGCATCAAATGCCAGCACCAATACTCGGGTGTATTAGAAGCAGAGCTGGCTCCTTGTATAAGCTGAACAGGCAACAGACTACTTCAGGAGACCTGGTTTCCTTGTTGCTTGGCCTCTCTCAGGATTGCTAAGTGAAGGTAAATCAGGCAGGTGAGTTAGCAGCTATCCCAATGAGCCAAGACTCTCCTGCAGGAGAGACCCCTGATTTCCCCCAGTGCACTTCTCACAGATCCCCTTGCAAGGGGGATCTGTAGCTTTCTAAGATCCTCATCATGAAGTTACCACTCTGCTGCACCTTTTCCAATAGCGCTCTCTTTCCAGTGCAGACACAACCTAGCTCTGATCTTCAAAGGATGGGTGCACCCTCAAGGGTGGTCTGAAGACAGCTCCAAGAGAGGCTTTTACAAGGCACCTGAAGAAGAGTCTGCCAAGACCCTTCATCAAAATTAAATCACCGTGTGAAAGACACCAAGGTACCACCACCACCTCTGGGAGAGGAAAATAAAAAGGTTCTCCATCAAAAGCATGACACAGGTCCTGTGCCCGTGTGGAGAGGGAAGTATATGTGCATGTTGGAGAGGACAGCCAGTGCATCACACTACAGCTATCCTGGCAATGCTACCACTGGGAGAGCGGGTTGTCCCTTTGGCACCTTTCACGCTCCAGCATTTGGAAAATCACGCTGAGTTTGTGGGAGGATTCATAGCACTATAGTGGGCACAGAGTGCCTCAGAGTCAGTTCTAAAAATAGAAGGTCCTTTATGACACTTCTGTGCTTTTTGCATCTTTAAGCAAATATATTAGGGAAGGGTCTATTCCTGTTCTTCATCTTTAAGCACAGTAGAATAGTCTTTGCACCGAATAGTGCTACTGGTAAACATCTCCAGCTGCTAAAACCTTCAGTAAGAAAGGGATGACAGTAGGAGCATGGGGACAGAATGGTTCTCCTCAACAGCTACCCACAGACTCCCTAATGTTAGATGGAAGTTGAGGTATACTGAAAACAGAAGAATGGAAGAAGAAATTATTTTCAAATTTTTTTTTTAATTGTTGACAAACATTAACCTTTATTCAGTTACTGTGTTTTCCACCAGACAACAGTGTCACTGAAGAAACTGAAGAAGATCTTCCTCCAGATTCCCTATTTCCCAACATGTTAACCAAGATAAAAAAAAAAATCACAGAAAGGTCATTGGGCACCGGAACAGGCTGCCCAGGGAAGTGGTTGAGTCACCTTACCTGGAGGTGTTTAAGGGACAGGTGTACGAGGCACTGAGGGACATGGTTCAGTGTTTGATAGGAATGGTTGGACTCGATGATCTGGTGAGTCTTTTCCAACCTGGTGATTCTATCATCACAAAGGGGGAACAGGTCCAGTTCAGAGAGGACTGCATATCCCCATCTCAGAAAGCATCCCAACTGGAAGACTGTAGAATGTTTGATCAGAGAGGGAAGAAAAAAGGTTGACTCCACCAGTTACTTCCTAAGCCCTTGACTTCTATTTTGAATCCTTCTATGTAGCAGATTTGGGTTATTTCTGAAATATCAAAACAAGCCATTCAGACAATTCTGAGTAGTTCTTCTACGTTCTGATCACCCATACTGTTGCCAAGCTTGCCCTCAACCCAAGGGCATCCACTGCTATGTTGAAACTGCATTTGCAGAACACAGATTTACATTAGAGAAAAAAATCCAAAAAAACCCTCCAGCTTTTTTTAATATTTAAATGGATTTTAAGACAAGTAATGATGTTTTTTTTCTTTTAAATACAGACAAAGAGGAAAACTTTAAGAAATACTTTTCTGGAAAGTTTATCCATGCCGAAGTACTCAGAACCACCCAGAGGCAAGAATACAACTCTAAATCATGGCATGAGACATGAGTAGCTGCACATCCTTGTCACGCACAGCCAAAATCAAGAGCCTGGGAGGAGTCTAGATAAATCCTGTGTTGAAGTAATTCATACTTTCACCTCCCCAGTCCCATCCTTCAGGATTGTATCAAGACAGACCCCCGCTAGGATATCTGAACTCTACACAACTCAGCTCTATGTGAGTGCACACCCTGCCTCACCCACCCCTCACCTCTGCTTTCTGGCCCCTGACGTCCAAGGGAGCTCAAGGTGGAGCCTTTTGCATACCTCCAGTCTCACTCAAGTGACTGTAATGACAACATCTAGTGCTTGTTTAACTTCTTGATTGCCCGAAAGTGCTATATTTAGGAGAAAAATCTAAAAAGTTGCCCCTTTGACTTTTGTTCTCAGGAAGTTCTTGGCTCCTGCAAGTCTCCCTGTACCCAAGCTAACTATTAAGCTTTTGTTATTTCAGCCCATTTAAGTAACAGCTGTTGCCCAGTAAGCATTACATTCAAACTAGACAAACCTTCTGGAATTTACATTAACATATAAAGGATATTTCGCTCTACCAAAACACTTCCACTTCTTAATTTTCTGCTGTTATTCACATACCTGAAATGGAGATAATTGGCAGACAAAAAAAAAAAAGTTTCACAAGTTCTAAAAGGTAAGAATTGTATCAAATATATCAGTTATCTTCCTAGAAGTACATCTGTACACATTTCTTAGCAATCATTTCTGGCTTATTTTTAAAAAACAAATTGAAATTAGGACACCTGCTGTTATTCATCCACTACTTAATTTCAATTATTGCAAGCACATAAGAGAAAAAGCAAATACAAGTAGTTTCAAATAGCATTAGAATTTGCTATCATATTCCAACTCATTGGCTGGAATAGGCTATTTTGATGGAAAAGAGTTAAATTTATGTTCTGATTTCATTTTTGTTACAGAAGACAGAGATGTACAAGACTTCAAAGACTTCCAAATTGGATGGGTTTACAATGATAAAGCATAATTACGATCTCAGTTATATGCATATTCAGAAGCAACTAGCAGCAGATTTCAAGAGATATTCAGAAGTATATACGCCGGTTATGGAATGAGCTTTTGTAATCAAAAACATCAGCTTGAAATTATGAGAATTATTCATTCACAGCTTGTCCCAGACTTTATATTAATGAAAAGAGCTGTGAAAATTCCTGTCCTAGCTGATTTATAGTTGAGCTTTCAGACCAGAACATCAGATATATTATTTAGGCATACGTTAAAGATAAAATAAAACTCTCAAACATTTAATTTTTATATTACTTTTTGTGAAGTTAGATTGTGGAGAATAGACTTGAATGGTGACTCTAGTTACAAATCAATAATCCAGATGAAGTCCTTGCAGTAGGCTGCCTCTGTAACTGGGTTGCACCATTTGGAAATACCAATGAGCATAAGCAGAACAGGTTTCAGCCAGTGTCACCTATCTTTATTCTAAAGGCGTAACAAGCGAGAACAACATGCAAGAGCTGAACTTTAGATGTTTAATACCTTCTCAACATGTTGAAAGATTTTAATGCACAAAATACACATCCAGATATTTTAAAAATTAAAGCTATCTATGGCTGTGCCACTGTACTATTGGCTGCGCCATGAATTCAGTCACTACCTATGCTTTCTTTTCCTCTCCTCATTTTTTTTCAAATATTTTCTAACAAGGATCAAAAACTCCAAGGTGACAGACCTTCTGATGCTCAAGGTAGCCTCAATCATCTATAGACAGGGTCAGTCCTAGAGGGACTGAAACAGTCTACAAATACGTATCAGCTTGTGGTTAAGATCAGTGTACTAGATTCAGGAGTACAACTTGGATCCCAGCTTAAAATGGAATACTAGACTATACCTGGTCTGACGTATAAAAACATCTGAGCAGATTATGCACCTCCTAATCATGTGCTGACCCATTTGCTCTAGAAATACAGTATAGGTCACGTATGTCCAAAATGAGTGGATGCAGAAACCAAGGCCTCCTGGTGCTGATCTTCTGCAGAAGGTCTCCAGCAGGACACAAGCCCACTCTCCAGCACTGAGCTGTGAAAACCAACAGCAGCAGCTCTCCAGGGACACTCTGGACTAAAGGGAGCTGGGTCTGGCTGTAGGAGAGCAGGTGACCATGCAGATACCAGAACATATCTACACTGAAGGATGCCTTGAAGATTTACTGCAAGCACAGTAAGATTCTAGGCTTCGAAGTGCTTAAACCCTCTGCAGCAGCCAGAAATTGTAATTCAGCAGCAGGTAAAACCAGGGTTTTTTAACTGTAGACTGTTTATGTTTTCCCTAAACGAGCAAAACTCAGTTTTATAAGTGGCAGTGAGAGGGGTCAACTGCAAATGCACATTGGGAGATTCCAGGGTGAAGGTATGTAGCACCTCTCCAAATAAAACTGTGGATCAAAATACATCTGCAGTGAGACAGGCAGTCTAACAAAAAATGCCTGGGCTTAAAGCCTAAAAAGACAAGATGGGTAGTGAAATCCCTAAGGTCTTTGAAACTATTTTGAAAAATTACAGATTAAACAGAGGAAAAAAATTTACACAGGCTTTTAAATTATTTATTAAAACAGTATAAACTTTCTGGATATAACCAGCATTGAGAGGCAGAGGCCTGCATACGACTTAAAAGGTGATGGGGTAGAGAATTACTGTGGGTTTTTTACCAGAAAGAGTAGAAGAAAAAAAAAATAAAACCCCTTACTAAATGTCAAAAAAGGTAATGGTAATTATGAAAAACTTTTACTGTGCTGATAAAGCTCTCACTGAGAATGGAAGGAGATGGACCTGGAGTATTTCAACTTTTGGCTCAGAGTGTCTCTGCCAAATAAAGAATGTAGTGAAACGTCACCTTCTAAGGCTCAGCAGCTAGAGAGCAGCAAGACATCCACAAACACTAATTTCTTGGGAAATGTGGCTATATTTGTGTGTTGGCCAAATGATTGCCACCAAAGCAAAATAACCAAAGAATGACATGGGTAAAAAATGCACTCTGTGTCTTCACAAGCAGTGTTTATAGCAATGCTTTCAAATTTTGGGCATTAATTCCTGGTTTCTGAGAAGCTGGTAAATAGGTTCTTGCAGAGCCTAGAGTCATTGGAGCTCTGTGGGTCTTGATGAGGAATTCAGCAACCATCAGATCACCAGTCCAGACCAGGAAGCTAGGAGTGGCAATAGGTTTTCCAAGGGTTTTACAAGTCACTGCCAATAGTACTAGGGGAAATGGGACAGTATTCAAGAGAGGAGTCAGAATCCTGCTTCACTATGTACAAAATAGAGAAACCTCTAGCTGACCATCAGTAGACCCTTCTGACACATAGTTACATGAGAGCAACTGAACCTGGATAGCTTCTCCAAAGGCTGCCCAGTTTAAAACCAGTAGGACCAGTGTTTTAATATCTTCTGCAGTGCTTTCTGAGAAAAATACCACGCAAATGCCAGTTTTAGCAAACATAAACTCCTTCTTCTAAGACACTTGGAAGTTTTCTACAGGCCAAATGCTACCATTGCACCTTGTTGCCATGCTCAACAGGGTGATTGTGATTTCGAACAAGCAAGGCACTGAGCAGACATCCTCTCTGAAAGAAACTCTACCCTTTAGCTTTTTGACAATACCAAAGCACTCCTGGAATTCCCACAATGAATTTGGGGAAGCCAGAACACATTCAATGGTCACATGCAGTTTCAGGATGGGGAGACACCACATTGCTCTGCCTTCAGTTGCTCAGTGTGAGATACCTGCAGAAGTATTTGACACCCTGGCCAATTCAGCCCTGTTTTGTTGAAAGTCTATGCATCCTCATCTGTTTTGCCATATTCATGACCCCATATTGGGGGTCTGATAGAAAGTCTAGTAAAAGCCACAGAGGTTTTTCAACAGGGCTTTGAACTCTTTCACCCTGCCAAGCTCGCAGGAATGGCATCCCCCACTTCCAAAGCTCTGGGTTTATCATCAACAGCTGTACAATTGATTACACAGTAGTATCACTCTGGTAACTCCTGCCTAGGAGGTTGTTGAGGCCTGTTGGCCTCCTTCATGTTCACTGAACTCCAGAGGCAGCCCTGAGCGAAGCAACAGGTTCTGCCTAAAGCTTCACATCCTGCTCTGAAGTTCGCCACTTCACTTGTTAATTCTGCATCTGCTTCTTCCTTCCTAACACTTATTGGTGAATAATAACATTTGCATCACTGCTGTGTGCGCTACGAACTAAAGTACTTTTTCAGCTTTGAATTTCCTACTAGACATGCCACACTTCTTCATGTATTCAGAAGACATCCTTTATCATTGAGACTACTTTACAAAGAGAATCAACATTCAGTGTACAATTGTCAAGGCAATCATTTCTGTTCTGGGTCACAGGGGCTCAGTTACCTGAAAATAGCACACGTTAACAACAGCAATCACACACTTACGCAGCCTTGGCTGCAACAGGATTGTCACAGCAAATGGCATCTTTTTCAATACCCCAGTAGTTATACAGAGCAAAATAAAAGGAAGGCAATTCAGGGCACTGTTGATATTCTCAGTCAGTCAGATAAATTATTCTAAGGTACCCATCTAAAACATTTAATTTGCTAGAACTGCAATTTCCTCCTTATGAGTGCATACTGTCCCACTAGCATCCTCCAAGCTCATTTCACTGTGACTATGGTAATGTAGCTTAGCTTTCCCTGGTCAGAAAACATCTTCATTTCTTTGAGACATCTCCCATCTTATCTAGGAAGTCCCCAGGCTCTTTTTCATTAGACTTTAACAAAAGCCAACTGCTTGATCAAGTCTCACACATACCATTCAATGACAACATGCAAAAGACATTTGTCTGTCTTTCATGAATGTAAATAAATGAATCATTCTCCCATGTAGTTTTAATGGCTATCAGAGATCACTATTCTAACATAGCACTTATTTGGCTCAAAATTTTCTTAAATCTGAGATCTTGCTTAGAGTTACTTTCCTGCTCTTATGCTTCTTAGAGTATGGAAATTCAATTCTCTTTGTTATATCCTCTGTAGAGCTTTGACTCCCTTAATATAAGCAACATCCCCATAGAACTATTGGCTTCCTGAACACAGCTTACCCAAGAACTACTTATACAACCTGTATATGATTCCAATGCTCCTGAAAGGCTGTTTTTAACAATACTAACACAAGGCCTCATTGCCCCATAGGGCATACCAAGCATCTACTTTGTGCTGCAAGACAGGAACTCTTTTCCAATGGCAGACCTCAGATCCTGTATTTTTCCTTATCCTAATGCTTCAGAAATGCAAATCTCTTCCTTTCAGGCCTTATGTTCTGAAGATATGATGTTGTGTTGGACCTCTAAGAAATGAGCCATGTTGTCTTTCAGAAAGCAAATATGTTCAGCATTTCCAGGCTTGAGGGGTCTGAGGAGAAATCAGCTCCCTCACCCCTGGAATCCTGCAGGCTCAGCGGCAGGAGCCCAGTTTTTGGCTGTCCTGGTGACAGCCCTGAAAAGCTATGTCAAAGCCTGCAGGACTCTTCTTCCTTGATTAAGAAAAGAGAGCTGTTCTGGCTCAATATCAAACATCATCTTCTAGGTTACACGAAGAGCTGAACTTGCACAAAAACATGATGAGATTTGCTTGTTGGTTTTTGTTGGGCTTGTTTTTGGTTTTTTTTTACCAGAAAGAATCTACAAGTAATGAAACCTGGCAAGCCAGCGATTAACAGTCAGATTGTATGCTAGTTATTACTTACTCTAATTGCAGTAATTTTTAATTACCTGCCATTCTGTCATGCCAGAGAATTTCCTTTTTCTGATGGTCTCTTCCCCTTTGAGCTTATTAATTACTCCTGCCAAAGAGTCTCTCCTGTTTTGTCCCTACTATTTATGACATACCCATCATATCACATAGTCTTGTAAATTTTTTTAATAAATCCTATAATTACTTTGGAGAAAGGCTTCAGAGTATATAAAAAGCTTTCCAAGAAAATGCTTCAGTGTATAAATTCACAGCAACAAGATACTCAGTTTCAAAATCCCCACCTATCCTAACCCAGGGGCTTCTTCTTTTCCCTATTTCCAGCACAGAGGTGAAACCTCTCTCTTATTTTACATGCACTCATCTCTGCATGCCATGGGCACCACGCTCTAGACCCAGTGGGAAAACAAGGCAGGTAGATCAAAGGGATCTCTCAGTCCTACGTCATGCTCCCTGCAGGGTCCATATTCCTTAGGCAAGCAGGATAAGGCCCCAGCTACCCCACTGTGTCTCCCACACTGGGTCCTCTAATCTCAGACAGACTGATTTTGGTAGCTGGAAAGATGGGGAAATGTCTACAGACCCTTGCAAAAAGGCCTTCACCCCAGCAAGTTGTATCTAGAGTACACACACATATTTTACTCACACTCATAGCATTCATTTCTGAGATTAAGCCAATAACGAAGGCAATAAAGATGGCTTTTTAAAATACACCAATTCAGTACACACAAACAAACACATGCTTTCCAAGCACAATATTAAAAAAAAATCCCTGTCAGGGGATGAAGACGTGTTAGGTCATGATTTTTTTTCTATTTTCACCCACTCACACTTAAAAGCTTTGGCTTAAATAATAATAATAATAAGCATTACTTCCTAACCACTAAGTTTGCTATGCTTACCTAAACAAAAACAGACATGTTTTAAAATAAGACTCTGCAACTGTATTAAACAAATGCATTAAACTGAAATTTTACATTAATTTGACAAAAGCCAGCGGGAAATCATCCCATCCTCAGTGGATGTATCATACTGCAATAGAAACAGGAGTTATTACTTGGAAACGTGCTGCAAAAGTCACAGAAAAAGGAGGGTATGTGTGTAGGAATGAGGCCATGAAATGAGCATTTATGTATTTGCAGCCCACCAACTGTTCTACCCAGGATACTGTCTAATGCAAATGCAAAGAGCAACTTCAATGCCAGCAGCTGTCTCAGGAGGAGACATTCTCTGTCCATCCACTGTTTCAGTCAAGTTTCACCATCTGTAGCAGGCACATCTTGAACATCTCAGCCTTTCCAGACACAACTGATTGCAGGAAATTATGTGCTCACTAGTGCCCACACACAACTTCTCAGCTATGAACTAAAGATCCTATTTTATGAGAATAGAGTTTTCATTTTAAATATTTTGAAAACAACATCCAAAAGGCTTCTTAGAGAGCCACACAATGGGTGCCCTCGTGCCCTAGGCTGGCCCCACTTCCAGGGAATCAAGCCCTGGCCACACAGACCAACCTCAATGTCTGAATTCCAGATCTGAATATATTTATTCTGTTGTTAAAATACTCTAGAGGGGAGAAATATCACCATTTCTACCATTACCAGTATAGAAATTACCACTTTAAAAGCACCTAGACATTTTTTTAAATGGCACATTTTTAGTGATTTTTAAGATTTGATCAGCATCAATACTCTCCAAAACTTGCCATATCAGAGTCAGGTATTCCTTCAGCAAGTTTTTGTTTTCTACTGTAGCAGAAGGAAGAGCTGCATTTTTTCAGGATGACGAGGGGCTCGGTGAAGCCCTGTCAAGGCAGATAGATTAGTACATCCCAGGTCAAGTTCAAGGAGCCCAGAGGCAACACCATTATTCCTGGACGCGTGGCAGGGAGAAACTTTTATCTAGTTTTTGTTTAAAATGCAAGAGGCTTCTTGGCTTTAACAAGCCTACTTAGTAGAGTCTCCTAGTTCCTTTATGTAAAGGCTAAAGATTTTGCATTGCATTATATTAGACACTTTGGAAGACACTTTAGCTCCTTTGCTCTGTAACAACCCTCTTTTCTTCAGGTCACAATAGTAGAGTTCCCTCAACTTAATTTACTTAATAGATACATAAAGGGCATTTCTCTCCCTTTGACCACCCTTTTTCTTTAGACTCATGAAACCTTGAAACAAGGGCAAGGCTTGTCACAAGTAACCATCTCCAGCTGAGTTTTTATTTGCTGTCGGAGGGACAAGCTTTCCCTGCTGTTGCTGATGAGCACACGGGAGGACCACAATGTCTTCAGTTGTCCAGATAAATCCTGCAGGGACCATGATGCAGGTTCCCATGGCCTTGTCAGGATCTTGTGCCAGCATAGTGTTCACAGAAAAAGTCCAGGGAAGTAAAGAGCAAACTCACTTGATGAATATGTTTATATGATACTGACTCCCTTTATAATTTCTATAATGAAGCAGCAGCCAGCTCTCTGTGGAAGCAGGGGAATTAGACACCTTTGTCCCAGCTGCACAGCTACATTCTCCCTGCCACAGGGAAGAAGTAAGCCCATTGACGGGAAAAAAAATAACTAATTCCCTTTCTTGTGGTAATGTCATCATTCATGAGGAATACTAATTTAGTCAGTTCCCAAACATTACCGTTTGTTTCAGTTTTCTTTTCCCTAAATACTAAAGGGGGGGAGGGGGTGTAGAAAAAAAGGAAAAAATTAGTTGGAAGCTGCAATCAGATTCCCCTTTGGGGATTAAAACAAAAATAAAAACACAACAAAAATAGCACCAGGGCCCTGGGGAGAGGCAAAGGGTAGGGTGATGTGCTTGGCAGCACCCTGCATGTGGGGCCAGGCCCCTCCTGCATACCCCATGTGCTGGCAGCCCCCGCGATGCCACAGCTGCCATGGCCAATGTGAGGAAGCAGCTTGCAGGAACACGGCATCTGTTTACAGTTAGGTTCCTGAAATGCATGCACTATGATCTGGCATCTCACTGCAGGCTTCAAAAGTATCCCAGGGTAGCAGAGGGAGAGGTAAGGAGGTGATGAAAAAGCAGCATCATGTTTATTCAAATGTCAGTTCGATGATCAGAAGTGTTTTCAGTCACCTGGTTTGTTGTTGCTTTTCCTCATCTCCATGTTGTGTTCTTATAGCAAGCTGAAGGCACAGGCTGGGTCCCAGGAAGGTAGGGTCTGCCCCCCAGTATCCACACCAGGTCCAGGCAGGCTCCTTAATGCACAGCCCTGCTGCTCGCTGATGGAAGTGAGTGCAGCCAGATCCTTGCCTTGCTCCGGAATGCCATGGCTCACACACAAGGTAAAGGCCATTGTCTGCAATCTGCTAAGGAAAAACATGATAAGGAAAACTTAAGGGTGAACACCCCAGTGAACTACAGCTCAAGATATGACACTGCAAGTTACCACTCTTGCAGTGCACTGGAAGTCTCCCGGGAAGGCTGGTCCTCAGAGCCAGGCAGGTAAGCACTATGTTGCCTCAGTGCATCATCTGCAGGCCCTGGCAGCCCCATTGCCACCATGGCCAGGTGCAACCAGCCACAGATATTTACCCATGGAGACTAGAATCTGGGGACATCCAGCTACTACCAGTCACTTTTTCCACTGCTGGAAGCAGCCAAGGCAAAGCCTGTGGAGGAGCAAGTGGCTCTCAAGGTGGTGCCCATGTGTGACTCTGGGCAGCAGGTCAGGGAGATCCCATGGATGACTGGGCACTGCCTTGGGGCTCGAGGGGCTCCACCACATGGCAGGTTGTCCCACCCCACTGGGGAGGTGTCCCTTTGACATGAAGGGAACAGGAGTCACAGAAGCACTGGCCTAGGTAGAATGGCTAAACCTGGAGCATTTTTAAAATTGCTATATCCATCACAAGACAAGAAGGCGTTGCTGTGAAACCTCTCCTGTGGCCAAACCTCTCACCCATAAAAGGAAGGGAGGTATCTTTATGGCTCTGAGTGTCATTATCTAGAAGTTACAGACTCAAAGACAGAAAAATGACAGCTGTGTTAGCTCGACACTGTGCATGAACTCATAAGCCTTTCTGCGCAATAGCATGTGCCCCAGCAAGGTATGCTCTCCAATCCTTTTCACATCCCACAGAAACATGATTCAGAGCCTGTTGCAGAGGAACAGACCAGAGCATATGGACAGACACCATAACCTGTGTTTTCTCCTGCTCATTTCAGATTGTTCCCCAAGATGTGGCTAAGTCCAGTGCTTGCAATGTGGGTGTGCCACAATCAACACGGACCAGGCATAAGCTGAGGTGAGAGGGTGCTTTTATCTATGGAAGCAGAACCTCACTGCAACCCCAGTTACTCCATGTAGCTACCAGCCCACAGTAGAGCCACTTCCTTCCCTGTCCAAACAGGGCGATTTCATTGCATGACAGCACAAGCCACAAACATAAAACTATCACTACAATAGGTCACTTTTTCTCACATACCCTACTATTGCCAGAGGCAACCAGACTAGGACAGGGGGCTCTAGGGCAGTGAAAACAAGACAAAACATCAAGGAGCAGTTGAATGGCTACCGCCTACCACTGCTCAGGTTCCCATTTTCATTGGCTTGGCATGCTCTTTAATGTCATGTAAAGCTGAGTTAAGTGAGGCATGAAGCTGCTGATACTATTCTGGCTGCTGTTGCAAGGGTAGAAGCCAAGAAAACAACCTTCTTGGGGAACAGCAGCAGGGTTGTCATGCTAGGAAACAAACTGATACTTCTGAACCACAAAATCGCTTGGTTCCTATTTTGTTTCTCCAGAAAGTCAATGCACAGCAGCATTTAAGCTTGCCATATTAGACACTCTAGGTATCTGTGATTTGTAAGCAATAAGCTTATTTTGCTTTAGCTGCGAGTGTTTCCTGAATGGTACATCTAGCTGATGCACAGCTGGGCCACTCC
Source organism: Piaya cayana (assembly GCA_013389865.1). Classification (NCBI taxonomy): domain Eukaryota; kingdom Metazoa; phylum Chordata; class Aves; order Cuculiformes; family Coccyzidae; genus Piaya; species Piaya cayana. Next base: position 43,271 of record WAAB01016429.1, on the reverse strand, counting down.
TCCAACTGACAGTTCAAACACACATCTCACCTTCAGCCTAGGTCCCTCCACAATGCTCACCCTCATCATCCCACATCTGATGGACCTAAACAGGGTCAGTTCTGCTGGGGAGACAGCACATGCATCCAGTCTGCTACAGCCAAGGGCAAGGGCATCAAAGCTTTGCTCAGTGACTGTTTAAAAAAAAAAAAAAAACCCAAACTGCTGCATGCGCCTGTGTAAAAGCTCAAGCATAAATGGAACCATACAAATACAAGCAAACCAGAGCAGATCCCACAGCATCCGGCTGCACTGGGAGAGTTATGTTGCTCTGATTATGCTGACACAGAGCAACAAACTCCTCTGTGCTCTAAAGGCTTATCTAGAAAAGGTGCTTACAGGGATTAAGACTTCATTCCTGTTCTTAAAGTCAGGCACACTCTGCCCTTGACTTCAGGGGCTTGGGAGGTCACACCAGGCCAAGGACAGTCTGGGAGGGTTTGGACTGTGACCCTCGACATAAAATCAGTGATGGTCCTGTGGTTAGTGCTGCTAAATGTAGTGGTAGTGAATGGTGTTAAATCCAGCTGGAGGCCAGTCACAAGTGGGGTCCCCCAGGGCTCAGTGCTGGGTCCAGTCCTGTTCAATGTCTTCATCAATGACCTGGATGAAGGCATTGAGTGCACCCTTAGTAAGTTTGCAGATGACACTAAGCTGGGTGGAAGTGTCGATCTGCTGGAGGGTAGG
>WAAB01016429.1:0-42317 GCA_013389865.1 Piaya cayana | reverse complement strand
GAGGTTGTAGAGAGGAGGGAGCTGGCCTCTTCTCCCAAGTGACAGGGGACAGGACAAGAGGGAACGGCCTCGAGCTCCGCCAGGGGAGATTTAGGTTAGAGATTAGGAGGAAGTTTCTCATGGAAAGGGTCATTAGGCATTGGAATAGGCTGCCCAGGGAGGTGGTTGATTCACCTTCCCTGGAGGTGTTTAAGGCACAGGTAGACAAGGTCCTGAGGGACATGGCTTAGTGTTTGATAGGAATGGTTGGATAGGATGATCTGATGGGTCTCTTCCAACCTGATGATTCTATTATTCTATTCTATGATTCTAAATCTCTGGCTTGTGAAACACAGAGACAGGTCTTTTAAAATTAAAAGATGCCTTAATAAGAGATAGGCTCCATCTTCCAGCATGCCTTAAATAATTCTGAAAATTTAGTGTGTTTTAAAAGATTCATAGAACTTGTAGATATGTAAGTACTTGTTAAAAAGCACTAAAAATCATATATAAATACATCAAATACAGTGAGAGAAATATGAACAAGCCAAACACATCAAGGGCATGTAAAGATTCCACTCCTGCTGCTACATTTGTAGCTGGGGACTGTTTTGTTTTTAGTAGCTGATGACCTTCAGGAGGAGCTGATTTAGGAAGGTGGCTTCACTACACACTTTTTGGGGACATCTTGGCAAGGAACTGACTAAAAGGGCAACCAAAAAATATAGTTAGTGACAGACACAGATGAATTGCCTGGCAGTCATTTTTACTCTGATGAGTGGAAATCAGATCTGTCAGCAGCTATTTTTAATAGATACAGGGCCATGAAGAACTCATTACAAAGTTTTTACATGCTCTCACTTACCAATACTTAATATTCCCTGTACCATATTTTGAGGTGAGGTAAACTAATGCAATTTGTGGAGACAAGCATCTCATGTAGGCAACTCCTACAAGTAGGAGTTGGCTGTCTCACCAAAGCCAGAGATCCCAATTGATGTGTTTTGTGTAAAACTAGGAAGCAGCTGGTTTGGGTTTCATAAAGGTTACCACAACAAAGTGCAGTGAAAGGGGCAAGCAGAGACACACATCCAGTCTGAGCACCCTTTATCCAGATCACAGCACACACTGTTCCCAAGACAGGCCTGTCTAGAAACCCACCTTGGCAGCTGCTGTGTCAAGTGTGATGGAAGGGATGGTGCACACGATGTAACCTAATCAGAGGCTGAAATAAACTACATAATATAGGAGAACTCACATATGCTGCTGTTAATCTACCTGAAGTACAAAACTCAACTTGCAAAGTCACCAACTACACTTAACATTAGTCTTTCCTGCCCTTTCTCTTTAATAAGGGATTTACATGCCTCAGGAGCCATGCAGCTGCAACTGCAAGGGGGAGATGGCCCTCAGATGAGTGGATGCACGGATACAACAGCCTTCAGCAGCCTCCTTCAATGCTATGGCCAAGAAATTGTGCAGAATCGAGATGCCTGGGCCAATTTCGCTCCTTCTTCCTTTTCAGACAGCCAGCAGTGCCAAAGCAGTGGAATTCCCTTTCTGCATAAACTGGGAATTTTGTTGTTGCAGCACAAATAACCAGTTTGCAGTGATGTGCACTGATGCCAGGCAGGAGCCAAAGACATAGAAAAAGACACGGCCATTCCACATCATTTCTTAATCACCATCTGTATTGTCCAGACACTGCAGGTAAGGAGAGTATTGTCACAATTCAGTCCTCTGGCTTGTTCAGCAGTTGTTGTTGTGAGCAATTGTGGTCCCAGTCTCCCCCTCACTCCTCCAAGGAAAAGAAATTAGAGGGTTGAAGACTAAAAGTAAAACAGCTTTTAAAAAAAACAATAATGATGATAATAATAAGGAAAATACTATTAATAAGAAAATAATAAAATATATACAAGTATACAAAATAGAGCACACACACATACACACACACCCCCAGCGACTATATCTTACCACTGACACTGCAGAGCAGACACAGGACAAGGTTCCAGGCTGGACTCAGCAGTGGGTGGGAGCTAACTGAGGAACTGGATTCAGGAAATACAGATGAAGTCCTCATTAGATGCCAGCAGCAGAAGAAGAGACCTGACCCTCATGATCCCTTAGTTTCATAATGTATGTGGTATGGAATAGTCTGTTGGTCAGTTTGAGGTCACCTGTCCTGTCCACCCCTGAAGGTGTCACTTCTTTTCACCCTTTTCGCTTATGGCATTCTACCAACTTTACTATCACCTTTGTCTCCATAGGGACAGGTGTAAGCAATGGCATTTCTACCTACCAATGCCCCATTACTTTGGTGTTAATTATAAATTTCAAGCATCATCCCTTGTGAAGACCAACACTGTCTGAAAAACGCATCTAAATTTCAGAAAATGAAGTTACTTAGATGAAGCCTAGCTGAAAAGTTAGAAATGTGATTCTGCTTTAGCTTAATCCAGAACATGTATACAGAATGCTCTACAGCTAGCTGCTGAGTTATAACCAACTTTCCAAATAACTGTCACTAAACAGATCTTGCCTCTGGAAAAGAACTTAACCCAGTTTGTGCATAAAAATGTGCCTGGACTTGCAGAAGATGTGAATAGATTACAACTTTAACACAAATATTAGTCAAGCAGTCTATAACAGATAAAAAGCCCATGAAGTTGCTACATCTCATTATTCATCTTGTCATAAGTGGGGTACATCCAGAACAGACTTGGCCACAAGTACCACTAAAGAACCAGAAGTGCAAACACCACTTCTTGGTCACCTCTGAAGCTCGGGCAACTGCTACTTATTTTCTGCTTAACTTGAAAAAGTCTCACACTTATTGCTTAGAATTCCAGCTGGTTTTCTGGGATTACAGATGGAGGAATTGTCTTGATGGTATCAGCTCATAGGTAATCTTTTTGTCTAGAGAGCTCACCAGAAGGGATTATTTACCCTAATCCCACAGTGGAACTTTTGAATTGTTCTGTATGGAAAAGAAAATGAGTATCTGTACTCCATGGAGTGGAGAACCTACTTGTAACCTTAAATGGTAGGAACCTTGATAACTTAGCAAATTGCAAGGTAAGACTGACCTCCCAGTTATTTGGAGAGGTGTCTGGGCCTCCCCAGTCTGTCTTAGGGAAAGCCAAGGAGAACAGTTGACTCCCCAACTCTTTCAGCTTAGAATAAATAAAGAAGTTTTTCATTGGGCTGGGGCACAACACTCCGCTCTCAGGAGGGCTCCACGCTCATTCTCAGCTATGCGCAAGGGGCACCGCTGTGGCAAGGCCCTTCCTGGAAGAGCACCGCTGAGGATCAAAGGGCTACCAAAAAAAATCCTGAATGCACTGATTGTTAGCACTTGGGACCTGATTCAAATCAGCCCTGGAAAACAAAAATAAACACATGCAATTCTGTCCGAACAGAAGCAGCAGTGTCTGAGGAGCTGGCCAGGTAGAAATCCACAGGCAGGCAAAGCAGGCCCTGGGGAACAGTGCCCTGGAGGGGGCTGTGGGGAAGATTCAGGTTTTGGAGATCCTTAGCCCTGAGCTTCACTAGGCTGCCAGCTAGCAGGATCACTCCTTGGGGTGACAATGTGACAGATACTGACAGCCATATTAAAGTGTTAGCATAGTAATGACTTTTGAAAACAGCAATTAGGCAAAATTACCTCTTTTTTTCTCCCTTTTTGACAGAAAATGGGATATTGGTGTTGGAGCTTTCATAGCTGTTTTTCTACCCCACAACAGCCATTATTCCCTGGGACAATCCAAAAACTAAACATTCAGTAGTGTTGATCACAATAAAAATCATCAGTTGACAGAAAAAAAAGATGAAAAATTCTAAGTTTTTCTCCCCACTACCTCTTCCACCAACAATGCAAATTACTGGTTCCAATTTGAACAGCTTATGAAAATCACACAGACTGTGGCAAAAAAAAAAAAAAAAGAAACATATTCTGAGGTTTCAGTGCTGCCTGCATGAAGTCAGCATGGCTGAATCAGCTTTCCAGGGGATGGGGTCACAGACAGCCCCTGTGTGGACCTTTTGAGGAAGCACAGACTGGTTCCCCTTGCCACTTCTCCAGGAGCATGTTTGTGGCTGCCTGCATGATGAGCTCCCAATCTCCTCCTGGTATCCAAGAGTCCCCCAAAGGGTCCTTCCAGGCACAGAAGTCAGTGTGTGGTGCGTGTAGGAAAGCAGTTTCAACTTTCAAAGACATTTTGATATCACACAACACTGACACACATTCATTGAACTGTTTTCTCCTCACTCAATGCAAATCAGTCAGTGAAGTAATATCTAAGGCTTTGATCCCGTGCAAAAAATTGTAATTGCATGCCTTTATTTTTGCCTTGATCTGTGAACACCCCCTGTGCCAGCAGCCCCTCTTTGGGAAGCCCCTGTGGCCACTCCACTGGCATTACTTGTTACCCCAGTATCTCAAAGCTCTTATGGCTTGCAGAGTGCACAGTTGCTGACAGTTCTTGGGAAGAGCAAAGGGAAAGGTGAAAGGAATATCCAGGAACTACCTTTTCCTGCTGCAGAGGGCCTTTCACTCCAGCTGCTTCACAGCTGGGGTTTTTAATCTCTGGTTTCAACAGAGTCTGAGTAAATCTTTTGCTCTCAGAGCAAGGCACTAAGCTTTGTATCAGCTGTTAGGGGACGACTTGGACCAACGAGACCCAGCTTTATCTGGGCTGGAGAAGAGGGAGACTGCAACCACGTTGCTTGGCACATCAGCATATATTGCACCAGTTGGCTTTTCTGAGAGAACAAATTTCCTACTAATCAGCATCTACTCATAATAACCTTCCACATAAGTCTTGCCATTGGAGGAGGGGAAATGCAGGAGTCCCACCCTCCAGAAGTGCTGCCCCAGGCTGGGACACCAACTGCTTGAGCAGTGAGAGGCAACACAGCTCATGGTTCTCCTGAGATGATAAATGCAAAGCATTTTCTCAAGGTCTCTCCTTACAAAACAAGTTGGTAGTAATAATGTCTGACTTCTCTGAATGCGCGCAGTCAGATGGTTCTGCCTCTCCTTGCGCAAGATGCTGGATGTCAGAGCAGCTGTGGCCTTGGAGACCGATTGGGAGCATGAATTGCATTTGCAGGGCGATGGCAAAAGGGGAGTTATGGGAAAAGGAAACTGGCACAAGAATAAACACATCACTGAGAAAAAGTTTCCCTAGGGTCACAGATACATATTGCAATGGTTTGGGACATATAATTTCCTTGCAATGTAATATTTAATTGTATCACATTAACATTCCTGAGCCGTAGTAAAATGTGAAATTGTAGCATGTTTTGACATGAGCTCTAAGTTTTGGCCAAGAGCTGATTTTCATTGTTAGTGCCATGGTGTGGCTGCTTGCAGTAACTACATTTCATATATTCCTTGCTCAGAAAGAGGAATTCAAAACCTTATGTTTCAAGAAAAAAAAGCTTCTGGAATGCAGGCTGCAGGCTGGGACCCGGAAATCAACCTTCCCAATGGTACAAGAGAGCTGAACTTTTCCCCTCCCTATTCCTACTGTGCATGAGGTTAAAGCGTTAACATCTGAGCTAGCGGAAATGGTGGCAAGACGAAGGAGACGGCCCCAGGCAGTGCCAGTGCTGGGAAATCTTTCAGATGAAATACACAGACGTTGCATTGATACTGATTTTTCTTTTGTTGTTTTTCCTTCTAGCTTAAATGTTTCTGAAGAAAGAAATGGTTTGGGACCATTCTGAAGAAAGTAAGTTCTGTAAAAGAGAAAAAAAGGAAGACCTGAGGGTTCTAAATGAAATCACTGAGGCAGTGCTGCATACGACACTGCTTATACGGTTATCCAGCTTCATACGGCAGACTCAGGGGTCTTGGTGGGATTCTGGTTGCTCTTCAAGAAGAGCAGCAGCCACCAGAGCAGCTCATCTCTTTAGCACATGGTGGAAGAGGGATCAGCTGGGATGGAGAGTGCAGGTACATCCTCCCCTTCACTCTCCTTGGCTTTAGGGCCTTTTCTCTGTTCCTTCTCAGGCATCACGACAATCTCACTCCTTTAGCTTAAACTGTGTAATGCAGAGTTTTTACAGCTCCAGCCCAGCTAACTGTTCTAACAAAGGCAGCTTTCCTTCAGGTTTGCTCTCTTTCACATATTCCTCACAAGGCACCACCCTGGAATCCAGTGAGAACAATGAAATTACTACCAAGTTCTGTTCTACCAGCACGTTCCTTCAGTCCCTGAAGCCTGGCAAACCCAGGGCAGTAAAGCCTACAGCAGCTGCCAGGGGAAGGAAGCCTTGGCTCATCAAAGTTAAGGTGACAGCAGTGAGGTCCCCTCCACCCACCCATGGCTCCTCTGCAGTCAGAACTTTGCTGACATGCCTTCCATACAGAACATAGGGCGGAAGCAGAAGAGCTCACTCCCAAAATTTGGGCAGCCTCCAAGTTGAGGCAAGGACAAATGTCACTGACCTTTACAGAATTCCAAGAACTAAAATCCCTCAGCTCCCTTCCGGTCACTGGAGAAATAGCTCAAAACCTGTTCTCTTTCCAGTCTCCCCTCAGGGGAAAAAAAGCATTAATCTCTATGCAAGTGTATTTGTTCTGCATGTTCCTTATTTTATACTTTACAAACCAATGCCAACTTTCAGTCATTGAATGCAGACATTCATGTTAACAATGGATGATTACATTTTCCATCTGAATATTTTCCCACTAGAACAAGCACTTACTCAAAGTACTCTTTTTACAAGTAATAGTGTTCTAACATATAGTAAGATTAAATATTTAACTGGTGAAGATGAAACTGCTTTGCTGGAACCAACAGAGCCACTCCAGTTCACACCATCAGAGGTCTTGGTCTACAACTCCTGGGCAACCAGGATGCTCTGCGTGGGCCAATAGGATTTATGACCATTTTAAATGGAAGCAACTTTATCATGCGCATCAGTAAACTGCTGTGCTATTGGACTGCAGACAGTTGAGTACTTTTCCACTCTTTTTAGCTATTGCTATCAGAAATCATGGGTTAGTCGATAACTACATTCCTCTGAGATGAGTTTGCCAGCACACTGAAGGAGATCTGTTCACACTGGGAGGTATTGTCTCCCAGGCTATTCCAAACAATACAGCAAACACTGTGTTCTCATTTGAGTACTAGAAGAAAGAGGCCAGTGGATGGGCTTTTAAAGAGCTAGTATATGTAATTCTATAAACTATATTATTTAAATAAAGAAAACCCCTCTATGTCATGCAGAACTAAATCATGATTCACTCATGGACTACATCCAGCATCAGAAATACGGGTGAGCTTTGGCTGGGCTTTCTAAGCAACAGGACAAAAATACTCCATTCTCAGTCAAATTAAAAAAAAAAAAAAGATAAATTACACTAGTATTTGCAGCTACTTCATTCTTGTTAGAAAAATATAACAACAAATTCATTGAAACTGAGCAACATCAAGGTATTTGGGACAAGACTTTGTCCTGAGTTAACTTGTGCCTCAGAGATCTTGCCCCTGAGTCAACATAGAGCAAGATGTTAATCTGTCCACGCTGCAACGGATCAGTGTTGCCAGCCAGGTCAGTGGTAGTATTTCAGACGCTAACTTGGTAGTGATCCTTTAAATAGCAGCAGAGTATATATGCCCTTACATAGCACTCACTGTGAGGAGCAACACAAATATACATTGGTTTTGAGGTAGCCCTGCAAACCAGCAATGTCCCGATGGAAGGCGAAGCAGGAAGGTTTACCTGTTTGTCATCCCCAGCCAGACAGTAACAAATTGGTAAACTCCTCATCACCCAAATTAGAAATGAATAGGCTACATTTATGTGCTTTTTGCCCTCAATTGTATCATTGCTCCTACAAGGGATCTCAGTCCATGGATCTCCTTCCTACCATTCAGGGTCACTCAGAGCACATACTTAGTTTTGTATCACATGTTCTTACCTCCTTGCTTACCTACTGAATCCAATATGGTTCTTTTAGCTTTAAAGGCAGATGGATCAGGACAGAAAATAAAGAGCAGTAATTTTCCTAGTAAGACCTCAGCACAGTCCAACAATGAAACCAGGTTTTAATGAGGTACAGCAGAAAGAACATGTGAAACAAAGATGATAATTTTCCATAGTGAAAGCTTGAACTATTTCACCTACATGACTCGAATCCTTCAGCGACAGGAGGACTTAAAATCACAACTACATTTCTGTCCACTCATTCCCTTCCCCTACCCTTGCCTTATATACGAGCAGCCCCAGAGAAGTCTGTAGGAGGTGAACAGACAGATTGTCTTGACTGGATTCCAGTGGGCTTCACTGCCTGGCATAACCTGGCTCATCATGTTCCTGTTATTCTTGCAGGAATTTGTGTCTGAAAGAGCAAATCCAAACCAAGATTTTTGCATCACAGTTGCTGCCAGGGAAAGTCTCCAGGCTGCATCACAGCCAAACTTAATGCTGCAGTTTTAAAGAGGCAATTTCAGTTCAGGCATTTGTGTTTTGGTTTTAAATCTAATATATTTTGCATTACACAGCTATATAAACCTAGATTTATGCCACATTAGGAGACAAAGGAGAGGAAAGCAGTGGAGAAGAAAAAGAAATCAAGCAGTAAAATAGCATGTCTGTAATAAGAGAGATAGAAGTCCCATGAACATTCCTCCTTATATGCTTTTTGCAACAGAACCAGGTCTGAGAACAGACTGTATCATTACCATCAACAAGCATGATTACTGCTAGGGCCTAAATCACAAGCAAACATGGGCAGGTACAAATATTGACTGGCAGTTAGAACACTAGCGTTTTTCTTTCCAGAGTCACAGTGCTGCTCCACAGCTCAGGTAGGCAAAAGGGTCCCACTCTGTATCATTCACAAGGGACAAGAGAAGCTGTGAGAAAGAGCGTGTGCTTATGACAGAAAACCTGAGATATAATGGTTATCTAGATCAGGGAACATCGTAAGGGGGATAATTGCTCCAAACCCACTAAAGGATCTTTAGTTGGGCCCTATGCCAGGAATAAGTATAAATACTTGATAAATTCCTACAACATATCAGTCTAGGTTCTATGTAAGGTTTTATGAGTATTCTTAAAAAAAAATAGAAGAGCAGAATAAAGAGAAATATTCTGCCTAAAAAAGGATTTACATTTTTCTGTGAGGCTTATGGAAGGTGGAAAGACTAGAAACATGTTGGAAAAAGTTCAGAGAGAGATTAGACTGATCAAAGGGCTCCGCTAGGTTATGGAACTAAAGGATCCGAGTTATTACTGCTTGTGGAAGAAATGTCTATTGGGGAGGAGACAGAAGAGGCAACAACAACAAAAAAAAGAATATTCTTGCATTGTGAGCCCTAAATGGACCAATGCATCTCTTACAATCCATTCACATTACACTGCTGGGCAAAAAAATGTGATCTCTGATGAAATACAGCAGTTAACTACCTTTCCTTAAAGCCAATGCAGAGTCTTTACAGTGCCACTGGAGCTACCACCAGAGAACTGCTGGAAGAAAGGCTGGTGCTTACAGTCTGGGCCACTCACTCCAGTATACCACATGGAGTCCCTGACCTCCATTACATAGGATGGGTTTGGGGAGATGAGCTCTTACAAATCAGCCAGGCCACCAGGAGATGTTTCCCTTCAGATGTCTGCTCCACCCTGCTGCTGAAGGCTATTGCCCAGGAGCAGAGCAGATTGTGTGCTGCAGCCATGCCATGTTCTGACCCCAACTGCAAAGTTGATGTGTGCCTGAGGAAAAAGCATACTTTAATCCTTTTTTAGATGCCTGTCAAGCAAACATTAGTCAGATCCCTAACATACCAACAGATATTAAATGGCAGCCAGAGCCTACTAGAGGCTGGGACTTCTGCTGCTCATCAGAGTTGGGCCAAGTAGAGCTGAGCGGTTGCCAAAAGTGAAAGTCCCTGTCCTACCTTTTACACTGGCTTAGTTACTCATGTAGCCTGCAAATATGGGAGAGCTAAACCTTAAAAACATTGAAATCATTTTGGTTTGGTTGCTGTGGTTGCACTAATTTTCTATCCATTCAGCTCCCTGGAGATGTCCAAATGAGCAAGGGAAGCATGCAGCCAGGAGAAAAGCCACCATCACAATGCAGCCTTGTGATCATTTTGCTGTTGGTAGGTTACCTAATCCAGTTAAAAGGAGAGTTACCAATATAGCCAGTCACACAAGCACTAATGCCTGTAAAGGGAAGACTGGGAAAATTGCAGGTGAGAGAAGGGTACAGAACCACAACTCTGGGAGAAAAACAGCACACCAGACCATGAGGCTGTGGGCACATAGCAATCTCTAAGCGACCTCAGTCAGTAACTTGAGAGGTGAGGAAATCCAGGCATCTCCAGAAAGGGAGAAAAGAAAACAAAAAAACATGTTTACTCCTGCTAACACTAGAGAATAATTCCCTACAATTCTTCCCTTAGGAACTGAAGAGCAGCCAGTCCTGACAAAAGTGCAGTTCTTCACATGCCATTGACCACTGAACCAAGACAAGGAAGAACAGTCTGAGCTGAGAGACCTATGGCTGAGCTCAAGGTGACACCTGTGGCCATGGTCTGCACAGCTGCAGGAGACCACAGACCCACCAGACACTCACAGTGCTGGAGGTGGCACATGAGCTTTGCAGCATGCAAGAGCAGGATAAAATAACCACAGCGCATTTTCACACAATCATTCTATAGCCTTCATACAGCAACACCGCAGTAGATGAAAAGCTCAGAATTTTTTCATATCGAAAGTCATAGGAAAAGTTAATCTAAATCAACATCTTTAGGTGATAAGGGACTCTGTTCAGAGGATCAAAGGCTCTTCATTTCCTTTCGCACCACTGACAGATTCGGCTCATATTTTTCAGTCATACAGGTGGCTTAACAATGATAAAGCAGTCATCCCAAACTGACATACAGCTGGAATAAGAAAAACATACCGGCAATCACTGCACAATCTTCACTTATTTATAATGCAAACAAAGGTCCTGTTTTCTTTCTTAGTCTATACTAAAACTGCAGCGGCGACTAAGGAAGTCTAGCAACTAACGAATCTAAACCACAGGGGGAAGAAAAAAGGACTTAAAACAGAATTCACATTTTGAAGTCCAAATGATATGATATCTCTAAAACACAAACAATGATTATATTTTTTTTAATTCTCCTTTGATTTATGTTCAGCCAAACATATTAGGCCCACATTTTGGGCCTGGAGTGCTTACAGGATTCTGAACCAAGAAGCTGGAGCACCTCACAAAAAGAGTAGCAGCTGAATCACCCAGGCAGGTCCTAACAGCATCAGCCAAGGAGGAGGGGCAGGACATCCTTTATTAGCAAATTTGGAGGATGCTAACCCTGTTAACTGTCAGCATTGCACCAACTGAACCACAAATGCACATTCCTTGTACACCCACACAAGCTCTCAGAACTCACACACAGCTGGGAGTTGGATTACCATGAGACACATGCTGGCCAGGTATGGTAGCAGGTGAGAAACCTACCTAAACTGCCATCCTCCACCACACAAGGCTTCTTCACCAAAGTTAAAAAGCACTCTTTAAGTTCTCACAATTTATCAGGAAAAGGACCTCTTATAGGCAAATTAGGTGTTGATTTTAGCTAGAAAGCTTCCCTTTAATCTTGGCTGATGCACATGTGACCGCTGGCACCCGCAGGGATTTTCTGCCCAGGAAGAAGGGAAAAGGTTGTTTTTATGGAGTAAATCCCACATCCCAGACTGATCTTGTCAGTAACTGGTTGGATGACTCTAGGGAGTCAGCTAGAATTTAGAACCACTTTTTTTTTTTAAAGTGTAAATGTTTGTTATTTAAAAAGAAGAGTTAAATATTTTCAACTACCTGTAATGGTTTGGTAAATCTCCAAGAACTTCTCCCTCATTCCTCAACTGAAAATAAAAAACAGACCCAAAAGTCAGCTTTTGCTGCAGCTATGTTGAACGCTTATGTTGCTAGCCCATATTTAACTCCAGCCCAGGAGGGTGTTTTCTGACTCTCATCTGTGTAAGGAGTTGAGAATGTCTCATGCACAGAGAAAAAGAAAGGCATTCTGCGCTCCCCAAACTGTTGCGTTATTTGCTGCTTGAATGGCATTAATAGAAAGTCTGTCTAGAGAGACTAGCACAAGGAAAAAATATGTTTCTTACTGACTTGAATGCAGCCTTTTGTATTAAATTAGAGTCCTTTCACTCACCAGCTTTCAACTTGATTGAAAGCAGTATTTGGTTTTCAGCTTCTCCCTGCATCTTGCATCATCATACCTCTGGTTACTTGTACTGAATCCATTCTTTCATGTTAGTAGGATTGGGGATTATTTTTTTTTAATGATACTTTGATATGCTGCATCATATGGGGCTGAGCCAGCCCTGGTACCTCCAGAGAAAACAGATGGAAAAGACACTTCCAAACCTCTGCTCCTCATCCTTTCTGCTTTGCAACTAGCCATAGCGCACACATATAGCCTGGGCCTTGGCAACTCTCTGTTCAATATTAACAAATTAATAGCTTTGCAATTCCTCCTTTTCTTTTGTTCTGTGTATACAGACATTCAAACACGCCTAAAAACTTGATCTTTTTTCATCTCGACAAAGTCTTCCTCCTGCTCACCACAGTTTTCCACAGCACAATGGGGGGTGAACCAGGAAAGCTTCACAAGGTCTAAGCAGATTTGTTTAACTTGTTTCCAGTTTAGTCCAGATCTTCATGAGGAAATACACAACAGCTATGGAAAACAATCTCTTTCTTCCACAAGATCTCTAGGTCACTACTGTCAAGTGAAACTGTGCCATTTACAAGCATGCCTGCACCAGTACAGGTGCTCCAGGGAGCATGTCTTCTTTCTGGAAAAATCATTGAAGCTGCAGCTGCTTTCTCCCTTCGAAGCAGCAGCACCAAGCACCCTGATATAGAAAAGAGAGCAGGCCAGACTCACTCTGCCCAGCCAGCATCCCAGCGCTCAGGAAGAAGGCAAGGCTTTTCCTGCCGCTTCCTGGGCTGGCGCTGCTTCAGAGGCCACCTGTGGCCATTGTCCAGCCCAGACAGGGCTCTGGCAGGGCTCCGTCTGCAAGATTGTCTGAGGGAAGAGATTGTTTTATTTGTGGGGTGGGAGGAAAAAATAAAGCTCCCATGTTGGTTTTTATTTGGGATGGAGAGGAGGAAGAGAGTTCTCTTATTTTTGGTAGCTAAAGGGTGTTCAGAGCACACTGCTTCCAAAGGGAGAAAAGGAAGCACAGAGTCCAAGCACCATTTTGGGCAGGGCACATTCCTGGAGGTAGGCAACCTTCATCCAAAACGTCCCAGCAAATTGCAACAGCTGGACTAGAGGATCCCACATCTCGCAAAATGCCTTAAACACAGGATCATTGGACACAAGCCGTACAGCAGCAGGGGAGGCCGCGCATCCTCCGTCTCGTGTATCTGCCCTTCCTTTGTGTGGCGTCTCGTGTATTTCAATGAGGCGCTTTGTTTCAGGAGGAAAATGAAATGTTTGCTTGACCCAAAATGAACTTCAAGGTTTCAAATTCACCAATAAACTATGACAAAAAACCCACTCTTTTGAGTTAAAGCCTCCAATTTATTTTCACATTTATGTGTTGACAGCCAAACAACAACAAAAAAATATTAAAGCATTCCCATAACAAATTTCTGTCTTGCACTTGTTTTTCAGATGAATGAGACTGCATATTTCTAGTTACTGGTCCCAGGAAGCTTTCCTAGGTTTTATTCTAAAATTAAATAGAAATGCTAGAGAGAAGAGAAGAGTTAAGATTATACCAAGCATGGAAAAATTTTACTTAGCAACTCTGTCCCTTGGAGAAGGCTTAGTAGTGTTTATTTTATTTATCTGCTACATTTAACTGGACAGATTCCATATTCCGTTGCAGTTCAGAAGTGATATATTTCATCCTGCAACACTAATTCACAGTTAATTATTAAAATCAAATGCGTTTGTTTAAAGCCAAGCATAGACCAAAAATCATGATACAGTCCACTTCCTTAAGAATCAATGTCATTTTATTCTGAATTTCCATAAGAGAAAATAACCATTTTAAAATGCAAACTTGTAGATACAATGGAAAACAAATTCCATTCAGATGATGTAATTAACCCCCAATATAAATAATCTGTGGTGTATATTGTAATATGATAATGTGAAAGTCCAAAGGAACTCATTCCCAGACCGCATCAGAAAATCTACTGAGTTAACAACAGTAGCAGAAAATAACAGCACATGTTAAAGAAGCAGAGCTTTAAAGCAGGTTAGCTCAAGATGTAAGGCATTTAAAACGTCACTGACAAGACTAAATATGACCATTCACACTTGAGTGTTAGATGAATTTGCCCAGAAAAATTTGGTATGCAAGAGCTACATGTGAAGCAATGACTAGTTCAACTTGTCATGTCAAACTACTGCACATGGAAGAGTGCTCCTGCCTCTGTTTTGAGTTATCACCACCAATTCTTAAATCATTTAAAAGGAAAATTATTTTCTTAATCCATTTGCTAAAAAAATTTGTTTAGATTACATTAAGCAAACACATCTGAAGCTCACTTTCTTGTCTAAAAATTCTCTATGCACATTACGTGCCTACAGAACAGATGTAAGGGACAAAAATTTTAAAAAAGAGCATTGTTATAGCAATAAACATGGTGTTTCAACTGTTCTCTCAGATCAAAAATCACAGCATTTCAGTGGGACATAAGTGACTTAAATATATATGTAGAAATGGTGCAAGAACCATATGGTAATAATTACTAGAAGTGCATAGTTCACTTTTTCTTGACAAGAGCCACATGGCTTTTTTAATCTATGGTATCACATGTATGATGTAACAGTATATCAATGCAAACCAAATAAACGCAAAGCAGCTTTCCAGCTGAGGCTCCAGACACACAGAAGTCTGGGCAGCTCCAACTTCTGGGTCTCATTCAATTTCAGCCATCAATGCTCACATTTTCTCTTCCTCGCCACGATGTTAAAAATGCATGGTTTAAATCACCAGAGAAAGGAGAGAAACCACCACCACATTTGTTATGAATTCCAACACCACAGCAAAACTGAACACAGAAAAAAATGGATCTTACTCTAGTAGCCATAAAAAGAGTGATCATTTCAGGAAGGAGTTACTTATCACTTCTTAGCAAGTACAGGGGTAACCCTCTTCCACAGCAACACCTTTAACGCGCAGCTTGGATTGATATCAGCCTGCCACTTGGCCCTCAGCTTAAACCTACAGCAGGGACACAAAATTAAATTCAGCAGAAGACCCAGCTACTAAGCAAGGTATATGACGCTACATGGAAAAAGTAGCCAAGGTGAAATGAATGTATATCAGTCCTGCCAATAATTTCCCAGGTACTGTGCTCTTAAAATTCACTATGGTGATGCTTTATAAACACTTTAATCCAATATTCTTGATTTCTTTTTGAGACATAATATCTAAAAGCTGCAAGAGATGTGTCACAGCCCTATGACAGTACACATTCATCTGGTGTGTGTTCACAGAATCACAGAATCACACAGAATCACAGAATCACCGGGTTGGAAGAGACCCACTGGATCATTGAGTCCAACCACTCCCACAAAACACTAAACCATGTCCCTCAGGACCTCGTCCACCCGTAACTTAAACACCTCCAGGGAAGGCATGTTCATGGCAGTGGGGCTAATCCATTCCAGAGAGAATCCTGGGAGGTTAAAATATGTCACAAGTCAGCTTGGACCTCTGAGAAGGATGTTCAGGGAATGATCCAAAACTTTATACCACAGCATCTCATAGGGAAACACGGTGTTGGGAATTGCTTGGTGAGGATTGTTTTTTGCCCAAGGCCAGAGGCAGGTGCAAGACCCTGCTCTGCTCCTACCTGCTTCCGCAATGACCAGGCAAATAAATAAAAACATCTGCTTTGCAGTCTATTTGTCTCTTCTGGCATACTCTTGGTTTGGTTTTCCTTTTGGGATCTTATTTTTGGGGCATATAGCTGAACGCTGGGCCCTTGGCCAGCCCAACCACTCCCTGCTGTGCTTTCACCCTGCAACCCAAAACATTAAGTTTGTCCCACCTTAACCTAATTTTGACTGCCAAGAGTCATTGTGCTATCTCTTGCAACAGGGACTCGCCACTCCAGGCACCGCTCTGTGCCCATCAGCTCCCTCTCTGCATCCACTGCACTCTGCTGTATATCATCTGCTGCAAAGAGCTAAGCCTGCTTGCAGTGCCTTGGTACAACTACACAATCACCAACATTGGTGTGATTAGGTGCAGAACAGGTCGTTATTGCACTGTGCAGGGTGAAAATGAAAAGGAGTTGGGTGGGATACCTACTCTGCAACAACTGAGAATACCTTCAAGAGGCACTGGGCAAGAGCTGGCTCTGTAAAAAAGGGAACTACCAATAAATATCTCCATAGTGCAGTACTACTCACATCCCCTGACCCCAGAGCAGTTGCCTTGATGCCATGCAAGCTGGGAGACTTTGTGGTCTGCACCAACCAGCAATCGTTGTCACATTAGCTTGCTGTCTTGGCAGTGGCCATTCAAAATGCAATAGACTACACCTGCCTGACTCAAGCCTGAACCACCAATTCCATTGCATTGCACAGAACCAATTTTAATAATCAAGATTGATTCTAATTAATGGGGGAAACTGTGGCGGCATCATAAAAAGTATGAGTTATTCTTCACATTTGAGAGATGGATTTTGTAGAATTTACAGATCTTAAATTCATGACTATACATTAAGGTCAAACCAGCAAAGGGATTAAGTTAATCTAGTTTTCACTTGAATGAACAGAAAAATGACTCCCATCATTGTCCTGTCAAATCACTTGATTTTATAAATCACACAGTAAAAAATTAATCAAGTCTTTCTTATTCTGTTAAGTTCAGATGTGGCAGGGAAGTGAGCTAATTTAAAATTATCATTTGGGTCAGTGTATCTATTTACAGTGTTCAATTACATGATCATATCATTTTGCACAGCCTTCTTTATATTGGCAAGCTATGAAAGAGCTTCTTCGAATGGAACCATTGTTCTGCTGCACGCTCTAAGAATAGCATAGACTCTATATAAGGCCTCAGCTCCAGGGCTGTGCAGAGGACCTGCCTTGATAAATTCAGAAGTTTCCTATTGCATCAAAGTTCCTTCCTCCTTTCTCTTCCCAGTCTCTCTTACCCAGATATAACAGACTGTATTTGGGCCAAGAAGCCCCCAGCTCCTGCTCAGATTAGGTACTTATCTTCTGTCTCCTCTTTACTACCACAGAAAACTGCATTTTATTATTTCCAAATTTGAAAGGCTACTCTTCATTTTAACCATATTTCGCCTAGCTTGTCACACAATAACAATAGTAGATGTTATTTGAAGGTCAATGTTTTCACTTTTTCACTTTTTTGCTAAGAGATGCTCACAGAAAGCTTCTTGGAGCTCCTACGAAACTCTGGACCTCCCTTTTGTTTGCCAGTGGGTGATGGTTTACCCATAACAGAGCAGTGGCACTCAGTCCTGAGTCTATCCTCATAAGTCTATCATCATTGGGAAATCTACTAGAAAACCCAATTAAGGATACCTTGTTCTTTCTAACAGAAGTAAAAATATTGTGCTCAATAGCACAAATGTCTTTAAAGCAGCTACAGAGTTGTTTCACTTTTAAGAATACCAGTGTTTTGGTGATGTTTAACAATACATTTGATAATATGAAGGGTGAGTAACAAAAATAAAACATGAACTGGCAGGAAAAGAATTCTAGATTTGAACCTAGGATTTGGGCAATTTTAAACAGATAAGAAATTAACATGTTTATGATCAAACAAAAGGTGAGAAAAAAATCTCAGAAAAATTACATAGATGCATTGTGATGACAGTTTATGATCCGTTTTGTCTGTTTTAACAAGCTGCCAACACCCTTTTGAATATGCACACTTGAGCCTTCTCTCCACCTCCCTGTTGGGCTTATGCTGTGGGGAGCAGTAAGACAGAGGTATCAAGACACATCTTCCCAGTTCAGTACAATTCCCCTGAAATGAGATAATCCTAAGCAACTGGATGGTTCCCACTGAGGGAATATTATTTTTTTCAGGATCACGGTCCCCCTGGACCAAATCACCTGGCACCCAAAGGAGGGGCAATAGGGGAATATAGGGAGATAAGAGAAGAAGCAAAAAGTTATCAAATCTCCTGTCAGAGATTTTCAATAACCTCTCAAATCAGGGTCTCAGTGAAGCAAAACAGAAAAGCATAGATTATACAGCTCAAATAGACACCCAGGGAGACCTAAGGGCATGCTGACCTCCAGAAACAGGAGATGCTTTAGCAAGTCTACTTTGCTCTCTGCCTGCAAAGTCCTGTGCTTAAACCCTCAGCAAAGAAACTGGGATGAAAACCACCTGTGCAAAGCTCTTGGCATCTGTAACGGTTTGCCAGGGCTTCTCAAAAACCTCCCAAAGAAATAAACTGTAGAAGGGAGGACAGTGTGATTCCCAAATATCACTGGAGGCAACATTAGATGAGTGCTTATCCTCGAGATCCAGAAGTGCCTGACAGATACTAAAGAAATCAACCCAGGGAGTCACCAAGAAGCCAGGTTTCGTCGTAGTGAATGACCAAAAGTTATGTGAGAGTATTTTTTTCAGGTCTGTAGATGTTTTAAAAACTATGCAGACTGTTTCCATGCAATTTCTTCCAATCTAACTCACTCTGCATCCCAAACACGCAGACCAGGAATGCAGTAGTCTGGCACGAACTGCTCATGAGAGGGAAGAGGACCCAGCTGCTATTTATACATGTTATACACACTACTATCCACTCTCTTAACAAATGACTTCAGACTGTAGCATGGACAAATATTTGCGGGACAGATCCTTGGTCTATTTCAGTTTTAGAAATCCAATCAGCATGCTCTCTGAAGAAACAGCTCCTAGAAAAGCTGTGTATAAGCTTTTAGAGTTAGATTTTTAAACCATGTATGTTTTGACCTATCTCTGGTCGCTCTGGAGTTATTTTAGCCAGCACTCTGCTTCTGAGAATCTCACAGATAGTATTACAACAGGGAGAGTTCTTCAAGCACACACTCTGATGTAGTATGGGTGCACTTTAAGGAACTGAACTTCTCTGGAACTGGAGAGAATATGAAAGATATAGGAAAATACAGGCAGTGTAGCCATATTTCAGTAGGTGCCACTTCAAGTCGCACTGAGTTGTTGGAAATCTTCATGTTGAATCAAAGAGTATCTTCTGAGTAAATCAATGGAGGAAGTTTGGCTGATAGAGCTGAGAGCATTTGAAAGTATAAAGTAAGACAAAATGCTTTTACTAATAGCTACAGTGGTTATTGCTTTAACTGGACATTCCCTTTTAGAGTACTTGAAAATTCTACATTGACAAATAATATTAGAACATTATTTAAACAAATGTGCTGTTTCTGTCCTCATGCAGTGACAGTGCTCTGTGTAGCAGATAGTACTAAGAAACGAAGTCTAGGAGCATGTAAGAAAGTGGAAAGGAAAAGGGAAAAGGAAAGAGAACTCAAGATATTGCTTCAGCTGAAGCCTTTGTAGCAAGTCGTTATATGCCTAGCAAATGTGAAGAAGAAAAACCTGCCCTTCAGAAAGGTTGTCACCCTGATTTAGAGTGCACTGAAGGACTCAGGTTACTTCTCTGAGAAATATATTTTGTCTTTACTATTAGCAGCACCTCGTTGGCCTTTTGGCCTTTCCATTGATTTCTGCCAATATTCAATTACAGTTGCTCTACTAGTCTGTATGCAAAATATAACATGCAAACATGTTACCTGGCAAAACTGAAATACAGGTGAGTAGCATCTGTTCCACTTCAGTAACAAAAACAATTTGCTGAGAGTTGCAAAGCCAAATTTTGTGGCAAAGCCAAGGTTAGAAGCCAGGTATTCATCATTTCTAAGGAAAAAAAATCTTTGTGATAGTAGCTACTACGTCTTTGCAAGAAGAGAGTGATCAAAAAAATCCTTCCCATTAAACCTAAATGTCATGTGTGGTTTGACTATCCAACTACAAAAACATCATCAATGCAAAAGGCCATAATCAGCTTGGCACACTAAAAGGCAAAAAAGAAATACACAGTGATGTGAGACACGATTATGCTAAGACATCTGGATGGCATGATAGAACCCATAATTCATTACCATCCCTCAAATAACCTACAAAGCTGACTACATTACATACTCCTGCAATGCCATCGGTCTGTAAGTACTCAGTGCTAGCAGAGGGAAGTTACCACTCACTGTGAATACAATAGCACAGACCATTTCCTGGACACCTGGACATTGAAATGGCTGCTCCCACAAGCACTCTAGGTAACTCTAGGAGGTTTCCATTTGTATCCTTAATGTTTCTGAACAGTTTACAGTAGCATAGGTAAATCTTTAACAAGGGTGGCTGGCAGTAGAGCATCTGCATTTTCTTCACAAGAAGAATCAATTTTATGGCCTCAAACAGCAGAGGTAATTTTATTTGATAGAGCACTTCATGAAAATGGCTTATCATTAAAGAAGATAAAAAGAATTGAAATGTCATTTTAAAAAATCACAATAGTAAGAACAAGGCTGAATTTAAAAAGGATAAAAAAGACACAGCATATAAATTATTTTTAAAAAGGTCCAGCAGAGGCCTGAGAACTCAGCTAGTGCACTCTTTGGTTTTAAGGACTGACTGCACAAAACTTCTGACAGGTTTTTCTCAAACTTGTTTTTAAAAGCTTCAGCATCTATCTTCTCTATCTTTAAGCAACGACTTGCTACATTTCACTATCCATTCCATGAGAAAGTATTTCTTAATACCTTTTTCCACTGAAGCTTCTTTCCTAAACTTTTTTTTTAAATGTAAACCCATTAATTCTTGTCCTAGCAACAGTGGATGTTTAATGATACTACATTGCTCTTGGATCTAAAGTAACCTTTTATTTGTTTGAAGATTATCACCACGTTTTCCTTCACTCCTTGGAGAAAAGTGAACTGCTTGCTTTGAGTGTCTTTCCTCATAATTTAAGTATAACTCTGATCATTCCTGTGGCCTTCAAAACAACAGTCTCCAATTGATCTCTGTATTTCTTTATTTCAAGTGTTTAATAATGCATGCACTGTTCCAGCAGAGAATTCCAGGGAAGTATGATCTCACCTCTGATATACACCCCTCTTCGTCCCTGCTTCTGTTACGGCACTGCTTTTCCCCCAGCATCTGGACTCAGATTCTTACCAAGCATCTTACCTTTCACCCACTGAGAGAGCCTTTCCAAGATAAAACATCACCTCCCCACTGCCGAAGATTGCTGCTTCCCAGAGGAATTAATGGTCGTGGTCTTCCTGCACTACAGCAGCAGCAGAGAGATTTGAAGGCTTTACTAGTGCAGTAGCTCATTAATTTAACCACCAGCTCCACACATGCCATTGGTTTAGGAGACAGATTTTAAGATTTGATCTGGGATGTGCCAGAATGAGCAGGGATATAAAGACATTCAGAGCTGGTTGATAGTCTTCTGCTTAAAAACACTGAGGGTGCAGCCTTCAAACTGCAGTATGGGGCAGTGCGGCTGAATTGCTCCAGGCAGGGTCAGGGGCTGCACCACATACAGATCCCATGCTGAGCTGCCAGCCATGCTGTGCAGACTAAGTTGCTCAGCCTTGCTGGTGATATAGCACACGTACATCTCCCACTTCTCTGGGTTTTGTCCATCCAGTTCTCCCTTTTCTGTACTTTGTTTGCCAAGTTAACCAAGGAACTTTATCTCTAAGGCAACATGCGCAGTGTAAGAAGCACCTATGTATAAGTAGCCATTCATACACCAAAAAAAAAAAATGTGGAGAGAAAAATAAAGGAAAGGAAAAAAAGTCTGTCACATGCACAGCAAATTCAGAAACCCTCCCCATAGCTATGGAGAAACAGCTTATCAGCACTTGTTGCATCACCCAGGTGTGGAAAGCTAACTTTTTAATGCACAATGAAGGTTTAACATTTAAAAAATTGGGTAATGACTCTACTACATCTTTCTAGAAGTAGCTGAATTGCATTTCTTTGGATTGTGCTTTTCTTTTGTTACAAACAAAGGGAGCAGTTCAGAATTACATTCCGTGTTAGACCTCTAGTGAAACCAGAAGAAGGAACTGCTCCTCCTGTTGAGCAAATCGGTAAATCCTGTCAGTCTTCAGACATGTAAAGACTCCAAGGAAGCCAGCTCATGGAGACAGTAAGGTCTGGGTCTGCTACATCCATTCTCTGCCATTACAAAAACATCACCCCATCACATCTGAGAACCATAAGTTGACAGTATTCCCCCATCCTTTCTTCTAACACTCATCACTGTTAGGATGTTTAGCCTGTCACAGAGTTTTTATTCCTAGAGCCCTTTACCAATATTAGCAATAGTGGTGGAGACCACAGTAAGGAAGAAACACAAAACAGATCTACAGAAGTGAGGAGAGCGCCCTCTCAGAAGCCTTTTATCTATCACATGATACTTTCTGGTTAAGTGATCACCTCTGATTTGTTGAATCAGAGTTTTAATCATGCCCTTGGCATCAAGCAAAGGAACTACCAGCAGTATTAACAGGGTTATCCAGGACTGGGGGAGGAAGTCTCCATTGTTTAAAGCAAGAGTTAGACAGTGTCACCACGTGATTCTCTCACTCTTTGAAGTGTTATGAAAACATTTTTAAAGCAATATTTGCCACAGGGTAGTCATTCTTGTTATATCAGTCTTACGCCTCCTCTTTTCATCTGTGAGCACCTCATTACCAGTGCATAATACTGATGCTGTAATACCACTTTCCCTTGGGAACAAAATAATTATCATCTGTGTCATTTGAGAAGGATCCTGCCTGGTCCTTCATGCGCAGGAACACACAGCTATAAAGCATGTCTGACAAAAACATTTTATTTTATTCTGTTCTCAGTTCAAGCTTACAGGTACAATGTGTGATCATTTGTTTCTACTAAGGCATTTGAATACTCTTTTGTTTGTTCAAAGAGCAAATGCATCTGCCCATTAAGACAGAAAATAAACTAAAGACACTGGTACATGCTACTGCTACTGGTATATTTTTGTCTATACAGTATGATAACTGCTTCTTTCATTAGTTTTCTGAATAAGATCGGCGTGGGGGCCTAGAAAACAACTTACTAGAACTCATGCTGCAATGTGCTTTATCAGAAAATGGCCCATTCAAACCAGCTCAAGGAGTCAAGGATAGGGTGAACAAGAGCACAGGTGGAAGGACTGCAAGTTCCAGCAGATGTGATGAAATCTTTGTACACAATGTACTTGTTTGCAATTTAGGGGAATTTCTCAAATAAATATTTCAAATTTGGGCTTGACAGCTTATACCATTAGTGGAAAGCAGGAGAAAAAACATGGCTAAGATCTACAGAGTTAAGAGGTGAGCCCCAATCCTGTTCCAAATAGAGAATTTTTACTCTGTTTCCTTTGCCTGAAAAACAACTGCCTTTGAAACACCCTAAAGCAGATGCTTGTGTTGCACCTTTTGGCTGTGGAGAATTTAGAGCTAAATCCTTCCCACACTCACAAATCATTATCACAATCCCCATCAAGAATATTTAGACCAAAGAATAATGCCTTTGCAGAAGCCCAGCTGCAGCACCTGTCCTTGACCTCTTGCAGGCTCTGCGGTGAGTTCCCCATCAGCAGGGCAGCACATGACTCAGTTCCAAC
Organism: Piaya cayana; assembly: GCA_013389865.1. Lineage (NCBI taxonomy): Eukaryota > Metazoa > Chordata > Aves > Cuculiformes > Coccyzidae > Piaya > Piaya cayana. Next base: position 18,637 of record WAAB01016429.1, on the reverse strand, counting down.
TGCAACAGAGGTACTCTGTTGCTCCATGTCTGCTTTTTTTGTGAAGGCAATCTCTGCTCCAAATCTGACAATTCCCTCTAGTTCTGTTTTGCTTTGCTTTTGAGGTCAATGGATTTCAGAGAACTGTAAAGACAACGTCAAAATACTAACACAGCCAAAACTTATATTCAAAATGGAGGTGCTCTTCCACAGGAGAATAGGACATTTCACACCATTCCGTGTCCTGGCTCCATTTCTCGAAAAATACACAAAACAGTCTCCAAAGGACGACATCCAGCACATACAAGCCCTGCCTCCAGACAAGAGTGAATGAAGGTCATCCCTCAAGTCGACCTAAAGTGTATAATGGCAGAGAGGAATAACCTGAACTATAGGTGTTTTTAAACTTTATCATCAGGGGTGTTAAAACACTGTAAACACTGTACTTAATATTAGCTGTTGTCAAGATTAACTATACAATTGTGGGGAAAAAAGGCTTAAGTGACATAATAATTACATGCACTTTGATGTTTATTAAGAACAGCCAGACTTGTAAAACTATAATGCTGCAGTGACAGATTATGGCTTAGGTTCTTAAATTACAACTTTTGTTGCAATATTTAGTTAGATTAGTCATTTTGTTAACAAAATATACAATTGGATTATGCTTTTTAGAAACACTTAATGTGAAGATTTTTTAACTTACAAGGATATGGCTGAGTTGATGTTATACAGCACTGTTAAATATGCCTGCAACGATAAACCTCACTCTTGCATACAGGGGTGCATGTATGCACACATTTTAGCTTTTGACAGATAGATGTACTACTTTTACATAAGAGACTATATTTACATGAGGTTAAAAAAATCCAACTTTACTTGGAAATGACAGAAAAGATGAAAAAATAGTTTCAGCCACCGTGGCTGGACTGGGCAAATTAGTAGAGAGTGGCTTACGTCATGGGTGCATGAAAGAAATCGAAGAAGGAGATGTATGAAGAAAAAGTATTCTTCCATAAACCCTCACCAATACAGACATACATCTACAGAACAGTAAAAAATAACTATTCCTTCCGTTTGTTTATCCTGGATCAGAAGCTACAGTGACTAGATAACTTAGTTGTGCTTGGTACACACTAACTTCTGCTGTCATCCCAGAGGGGTGTTTTCCAAGCCTTTGAGTATCCATTATACAACAATTGGAGAGGCAGCAATTGTTATTGTTCTTTGCTGGATGGAGACTGAAGCAGAGTGAAAGAAAGAACCTAATCTGAATGCATAGATAAATAAATAGGCATTTAGAGCAATTTAGGAAAAATTTGGGTATTCAAGTTCAAGCAAGCAAACCATAAAATCTCCACCCAGATGCCTCAGTTGTAGGGTGTCCAAATTCTCAGCAGTCAAATGAAGCTCAGACTCCTGCATATTTTCTGAACACCTCCAAATTCTGCCTGTAGACTGGGTTAAGTCTATCCCAAAACACAGCAACTGTGAGTAGAGAACTGGACACCAACTTCAACCACCTTCCATGTTCTTACCTGGGACAGACCCAGCATTCTCACTTATCACTTCCTGCCTTAAAAAGTGGACTACTGAGAAGAGAAAGACGGAGAACAATTCTTACTTTGAAGCTGGACTGGTGTATAGAAAGGAGGAATACAATATTGAGAGCAAATGTAAAGCCAAACATGACAGTGGTTCATACTATGTCCTGGCTTTGTGCTCCTATGCCCTGTTCTGGTTAATAGAGGATGTATAAATGATAAATTTAAGAATCTGTATCAGAGATGAACAGTTAGCTACACTGCTCTGGACTGCTATCCAGGTTCAGGTACCTACATTAACTTCTGCTTGCAGCATAGTCATAACGTTTATTATAGAAAAGGAATTAATAGTAACGCATAGCTAAGAGTAGCTTTGGTGAAGTAAATGGAAGAAAATAGAAATGTGGCTAAAATCTTTGCAACTCCTTGTCTGGAGTTCATGACTGTTAAGAAAATAGTATTCTTCAAGGTAGCCAGAGATGCAGGGTAATGCAGGATGACAACTAATTTTACTGTATTGTAGGTAATGCTGAGAAGGAATAGTGAATGTTTTGTAATCATTACAGGCAAAATTTTTCAGTCTTTTAGAAAACAGTACCAGAAACTGACTAAAACAAAACAAAAAGAGGATTTTAGTTTTGGCTTTCACACTTGTTCACTATTAATTAATGGTATCTTTATTGGTCACTTTAGTGGAGCAGGAAGTCAGGCATCAAATCTGATTACGTATCCAGACTGGAATTAATTCCTCTGCAACTCACAATAGACAGACCAATGGGGCAACAAAAACCAAATAGTCTGTTACACCTCACCCATCACAGTGGAAATTTTATTGTTTAGAGCTGCCAGTTTGTAAGCACCACATTCAGGATATATTTTCATTTTTTTGAAAATTCTCACCATCCAAACACCATCCAGCTGCAACAGCTACACTGACAGATGAGCACTGTTCACATTCCTTCTGCAGAATGAGATAGTACAAGAATGTTAAAAATTCAGCCAAATCTGCTGAAGAAAGTTTTCTCCTTTGCAAAAGATCTGAATTCTGAGAAATGGGATTTTCCACAACTGTGGAGTCCCACTTCCCAATTTCCACACTTTGAAGTGAACCATTGGTTGGTCTTGCACAACTGTAAGCACAGCGGTATATTTTTTAACTGACATCCTTTTAGCTGGATACTTTGTTAATCTTCTATTGAGTTTCCAGCAGTAACTCTGAAGAATAATAGTTGATTTGGAAAAACACTTCATTTTGACATGAAAGACTTGTGATTCTTTTCCAACTGAATGAAGATAGTGGGTACAGTAGTTTCCACTCTCTTTGCCTTGCATTTCAAAAGAATGTTCACATTATTGTAGAATGTGTTGATATTCTGGTTTAAATAATAAATATTTGGGAACAAAATGTCCCAGGAAGAATGATACTCCAAAAGGCAACACTTAATTTCAATTTGTGACACAGCTTCAATAGAAGCATTTCTATATGAGGCATTTCTTCAGATATTTTGCGTCTTTTTATATGAGAGAATATTAAAGCTAGCAAAACAGAACAAGGATGAACATCTAATTCTCTAGATTATGGAATCTGACATGGAGCCAATCCTGTCCTTGATGCTTTGACTTCAATGGAAGTCAGATCCAGCATTTGATGTACATCCTAAGCTCTAGGCACAAGAGTGCAAGCATTGAAACACATAATCCAAAATAATTTTAAGGACTGTCTATCCCACATCACAGGTGAATATCTACCAGCCTACACAAGGACAATTAAATCAAATTCCTAAACGGAGATCAGATTGCACAGGAGATTACTAACATAACATGGGTCATTTCATCTCTAGTTTACCGATTTACATACACTCCTAACAGGCAGAGAACAAAAAATGTCATTAGCAACAGATACCTGCCAGTAGCCAAATTAACTGATCTCAATCCAGATTTTTCTGGACACAAAGGAGTTAGGACAGAGGAGAGATGAGGAAGGGAAGTGGCAGGGGAAACACAGGAAAATGTATAGAGCTAGAAATCTTCCAGCCTCTCTGAGACAAGCCTAGCACTGCCCAGTCTCTCAATCCTTAGTGGCCTTACCAGAAACTGACAGGCAAAACACCACAGGAATGACAGCAGCACTTCACTGGGAATTTCAGTCTCCAATGCTATAAGCATTTTTACAAGCAAGTCTATCTTTAGAAAAGGATTTGAAAGTTAATAAATAGCTTTCCTGTATCAGAAGGAAGCTAAAAAATATTCTGTTTAAGTTCACATGCTGTTTCACAAGAAGACAGGCTTTCAGACACTTCATCAGGACTGTCATCACATTTCATGGCATTGATTTACATTTAAAGGAGGGAAAGAAAGGATTTTGCTCTCTAAATCCAGGGTCTACCACAAACAGGCATTACTTAGGTGAGAACCATATTTCAACCTTCACTGCCAGACCAGTAAGTTACGGGCAAGAACAAAAGACATGTGACATGCTAGGGAGGACAGATACTCCTTGAGCAAGTCAGAATTAACGAGTGCTTCTTAAATGAGTCTCTTTCCAGGGAACGTTGTTGAATACTTTCAGGCTTCACTGAAAAGTAAGCAATGCACACACATATATGACGAGATGGCAATACACAACTAAAAGCAGCAGAGTTCTCTGTCAGGTAATACCAAGAATTGTAAAAAGGAGAAATATCTATGGGGGAATTAGATACTCCATGTCATAAGCTATTCTTCCTTCCCTCTGCTTGCATTTCTTTAAACATTCATGAAAAGATGACTAGGTTATCTTTAAATCTCAGAGATCAGGCAAAGAACGTTATCTATAGTTACTTTGCAAGGTATTCATTTTGCCTTTTCCCAGGTAACAGCATCAAGGTAATCGATGCTAGACAGCATATCTGTCAAGTCTAGGCAGAACCAAACTTAGGAGCAGCAAGAACAGCAAAAAGTTAACATCAGCCAATAGCAACTTACTGTTCCCATTTTAGGAATAATTATTTGAACTAAAAATTCAGTCAATTTCTGAAGTGAGAAAACATCTATTCAAGAACAACTCTGTAAATTAAGTTATCCCCAAAAATACAAAGAAGGAATAAAATTACTTCACAAATAAGACAAATACTCTTTATCAGTTACAAATATTTGGTCAGTTCCATTCAGATTCTTAAACAAGGAAAATGGATCCAGAGCTTGGAGAGGTTATAAATATATGTTTCGGGTTCCTTATAATATTGCTGTTAAAGAGAGGATGCAAGAACATTATGACTGAAAAGTTAAAGTTTACTGTTGGGTTGTAATTAGCACTTAGGCTGATGAAATGCATACAAGAAAGTAACACATAAAGTAAATGATATAGAAGTCACACATAAGATATTTTTTACGCTATGTTCTTCATCCCTCTGGTTTAATGAGCTCTTGGTCTTGTTCTACAGAGGTGCAGATGTTCTTCAGAGAAACAGCACAGGACAGGTACTTCTTGTTAAACAATGTCATCAGCTTCTGGGGATATTTTTAAAGTAATAAGAAATACCATTATTTTCATACTTGGAACAAGTCAGACGAACAAACTATTCTAATGTTCCAGCTCAAGGGAAAGTATTAGATATAATACATGTTGTGTTGGGTACTGTTACATTTTGTTATAAGCTACATAAATTTTAAAACTACTATTTACACAATAGCTCGGTTGTCTTAGTATGAATGCGGCTTTTTCCTTTTGAAACAGATTTTATTCCCTGTTTCTGTTTGTTCCTTTGCTATGATAGTAAAAACTAGAGTCTCCATTTAGAGCACTCATCTTAGTAATGTTATGAACTATGAACAAAGTTGATTTTATACAAAACTTGTCAGATAGGAAGATTTGGCTGTTACAACAGGTTTTGCCTACCATATGCTTTGCTTGTTTGCATCAAAATAGGTTCCTTTTTGCCCTCATATTCTTTCTGCTAAACTGCAACATTCCTTAACATTCAGCATTGCAGGATGTTTTAAGAGTGAAATAGCACGATGTGTGGATTTATGGAAAGACTGTTCAATTCAAGTTTAATTTCCATTTCTTTCTCTAATTATAATTGAATTGAGTAGTGCGAGAAGACCAGACCCACTGCCTGGTCCACAGGAAAGAACTTGCAGAGCTTGGATTTTAACATTTTTCTTGCCTTTTAATCAGCAGCTCTCTTTGCACAAACTGCTGCTACGTTCTCTTTCTGGAAGACATGCTGAAAAGCACAAGGCTGGTTAGAGAGGCTGGGATGCTACCTCCCCTGAAGGAGCAGTCTGGAGAGCAGCAGAGGCAGGTTTGGGGGTGTGCTTCCCCAGAAGGAGGCAGTGCCCTTCTCCAGCTCCTCTCCTCTCTGCCTGCATGGACCCATAATCTCCCTTTACACCAGTTCCAGTAATTGTGGTAGGCCAGACCTGACCTGGCAGAAACCAAACGCAAGAGATGTAACTATGATCACTGTAGAAAGGCTGAAAATGAAGAGCCAAAACAAAGTGTGAGGGGAACGCAGGACCATGGCTCTCAGTGAGCACAGCCTTGATTCTGCGCCTCAAACCTCATTCTTGCATGCAATAGCCTAAGAATGCATCTGAGACGTAACCACAAGTAGGATAGAGCACAGCCTTGGCCAGGATGCAGCAGTCTTTTTGCCACATGCCTCCATGGTGGGTTCAGAGACTGCACTGGCTCCAGCTGCCAGACTCTATCAGCCCTGCAGGTCGCAGGGTGAGGAAGGCAGTCAGGCAACAGCCAGCAAGACACACGCTGCCCACATTCCCGGGTATATGTAGGCAGTCGGTCTGACTAGAGTTTAAGTTATTTATACCAACAAAGAGTTTGCCTCATCCATGCTATATTTTATAACCATCTATGCTGCTTTTGTTGGCCAGTAATGTCTCCAGCAGTGCTGGATGGGCGCTGCTTCCAGATAACTCGATTCCGGTTTCACATTCCTCACCTCCACATTCACACTGCCTGGCGGTTTATTTTACAGATTCCCTGGCCTTGAGAGACTGCTATCACGTTCCTCCACCCCGGCTGCAGCCCTCCCTGCCTGTATTCTCTTAATAGGGCCTTTGTCTCTGCCACATGGGGGTCAACGTTGGCACCTATGAGAAGCTCCTGCCTGCAAACGTGCTGCCTGCCTCCCTGGACCCTCCTCTAGAGAGTCACCACATCTAACGTGCCCCACACAGGGCCCTTGGCAATAGGAAAAACAAAATGCGAGACATCACACAAGGCCAGTGAAGCAAAGCTTTGACTCCTTCCTTCACCTACAGTGCTCTTTCACCTCAGTTTTGCACAGTCCCAAGAGGAAAATAATCTTCCAGAACAAGACAGCTTGTTCCTTCAGACCAGTCTCGTTGGAATTCCTGTTCTTCACTTTAATCCTAGACCATCTGCCCTCTTCTGTTAAAATGATATACCATTTTGGTTAATATAGCAAAACTGCAAATTCAAGATTACAGTGAATTAATCCCGTAAAACAGTTTACTGCGATCAAACTACATGTCAGGCACAATGTGAAAATGACAGTTATTTCTTAAGACCTTTCCCAGTTGTACTTTAATTACAGGGAAGGTAAATGAGGAAGGCATCTCTGCCAACAGGCGTTTCCAAAAGTTGACACTTTCTATCCTGTAATTACCATAACAAGGTCCTAATTCTCCATTAGCGTTATCACGGGTTCCCAGAATGCGAATCAACAACCCAGACTGATCCAGGGCCGAATTCTGAGCTGCCCCGGACCTGAGGACAATGCATAGGATTTTGGCAGTGCAGCACAAGCAATTCGGTGTTGCTGCTTATTCAAAAGACCCAGTGAGAGCGCACAGCCACCCTGTTCACTGGTTACTGCTTGTGAATGCAGGTCATGCATCAGGACACAAATCTCTGGAGGAGCAAAAGCAAAAGCTGAGTACAATAGGATTGAACCCATCATGAATAGATGTCCAACAGGTAAATATTTGTGTATCTGTACCTTTCTTAAAGGCTGTATTCAGCTCAGTCTTCAAAGACTGGTTTGAAAGTGCACTGCCTACTTTCTATTTATTCCCCTTAGAGTCTACTATTACCACTTTGGGCCAGAGTCTTTAGCTAATGTTAAGATTGTTTTTGTTGAGGAAACTGAAGATAGAATTGTGTATAAACAGGATAGCAACCCTGTTTATTTACTGAAAATGGGTATTAAATTGTATTTCTCTTAATATAATCATCAAACAGTAAGAAGGAATTCCTTTGCTCTTTATTCCAAGCCTTTTATTCACCAGCCAGAACTTCACCCAAAAAGCATGACCTTTTTTCTTACTGAAGATCATTTGACCATTCCTGCTTTCTCCAGTGGTCTCTGCCTGCTTTTGTGGTCTCCTGGCACTGCCTACACAATGTTTTACCCAGCCCACGCCCAGACATACCCTATTCCTCACTTCTAGCCCCTCACAAACCCTTGCAGTTATATAACTCATGTCCTGGGTGACCTTCAATCCATCGTGTCATGACTGAAAGCCACTGCTATTTCAGGTTTTTTGTATTTGTTCTAAGGAGAAGGTGGCTTTTACAATCATCATCTCCCAGGAGACTTTGGACATCTTCTACTCTAATTTCTGCAAGGAATCTGGAATACTCTGGAAACTCTAGGTCAATGCAACAATTAGACTGAGTCAGCCTCCCCACACAGTGGAACTGGTGAGCCCCATAGTCCCATATGGAAAACATCTGTTTCCATCATTTTCACTCTGAGCCCCAATTCCCACGGATGTAAATAAGGCAAAACAGTAGTGAGGGGAAAAGCCTTGTGGTCACCTATTCTCTTCTGTGAAGTATCACATCACAGAGATAAGCTCCTACTTGAGCCTGTACATGCTGCGCAACAGTCACACAATAGAGGTGGTGGCAGTGGACATCTGAAGCCAGGGACAGACAGTATGACTCCTAGATTCTGTGCACTGCTACATCTTCCCTCCTACTACAGGGGAAAAGAGAAGCCACAGCACTTGAAGGGCATGCTTCTGCCACTGAGGCACCACAGAGAAAGTGGACTCTGGGGTACTTTGCTCTCTTGGCTTTACAAAGATCTCATAACTGAAGTGGTCTCTCCATGGTATAATCAGCCAGTTACTGATATTTGACAATATCTAGTCTTACTTTAAGATTGCTTCAAAATTATATAGCCTACACTATCAAGAAAATAAGGGATAAGCAAACAAATTCCTTTTAAAACAGCTAGACTATGTTTCAAGTGTCTTTAATCAAACCCATACCACATACAGTTTAGTTCTTGATTTTTGCTCCAGAAAGAGAGCCTGAGAGGTGAGAGTTAATGCTGGTTTTATTGCATCCCGAAGAGAGAGCTTCATTCAACTTCAGCCCTCAGAAGTTACAGCAATAAATTATGCTTCTTATGAAGCCAGCACAAAGCCCTCCTCTCAGCAGAATCAAGATGACACATTTTTGTAGATAGAAGAGAAAGGAAAATGGAAAGAAAACATTGGATTTGTCAGTGTGCAACCAGATCTCTACTCCAGTTAGTTCATTATCCCCAAGAAGTACCACCACTAAATAAGTTAAAGAAAAATATGTACGAGGCTGCTATAAAGATTCTGCTTCCCACTGAAGCTATCCTAACCACTGAGAACTGTAGATTACTTCACAGCCTGAGATTTTTTCAGCACACACTACAGTCTCTCAAGATACTGCTCTATGGCAGTTGTCTACTCAAACTTTTACATGAATTGTTGAATTTTGCTATCCGTTATTTCCAAAACACATACTGGCAATTAGCCCAGCTATCTAATCACACATTGTAAGCAAAATTTGCTGTCAGACGATCCATCATGAACTCAGCTACATGTAAACCATATAACACTTATTAAAGGAACGACAAAGCAACGAGTAAGCTTTCCTGATTACTCTTGCTCAACATATTGCTTCTGTTAGGGGATGTACAGGCAGAGTTCCATCAATTTAAGCTGTTCGTTACAGATATACTTCACTACTGTATTTGTTTCATTTTATACTTTGCTTTGCTCTTTCTCAGGCGGTAGCACATCTGCTCAGACCTTGAATCATGCAGTGTAGAAGTATAGCTAATGAAAGTAGAATTTCAGGCATATTCCTGAGAAACTGTGAAACAAAGCACAGTACATTGACAGCTTCTGCTATTGTTTGAACATGATTTGAAAAATGAAGTTGCTAATCTTTTGATCATATGCACTGCAAAACATTATTGTACAGCCATATATACTGTTTCCTGCCTTAATAAAAAATCACCAGCTATTTTCGAGATGCATTGTTGCACAATGGGCTTGGCATCAAAAGGCAAGATCAATGAGTACAGAGAAAAACTTTTTTTTTTTTTAATAGTCCTAACAAATCTCAGGTAAGATTTTAACACAGAAGTAGCCTGTGCAGTGCACAAGAATTTGTCCCTTTAACAGACGTACTATCAAATATGTGCAATATCCCAATTTTGTCTGAAAGGAGTGGCTAAATCCTCATCTCAGTTACTGACTGGCTTCAGTTCCCGTGGGATGGAATTTGATGCAGTGAATTTAACAGGAAACAATAGACCAAACAATCTCATCATCTGTAAAAACAAAACACTGTATTTTCATAACTTAGGAGTTATGTAAGGAATATCTCAGAGGCATGCAGTTATAAGAGCACCACACTCAGCAAGCACACTTTGGAGGATAAGGCCAAATGATAATTGCCTCCAGAACTTGAGAAGTATAGAGATCTCAAATAATGACAGTCCCCAGAGCACATTAGTCAGTTTGGAAGTTGCTTAATGCACTTCTGGAGAAAAGATGTGGGAAAGAAGGACCAGGGGAGGGAGGAGGCCTTTGCACAGCCTCATTTAATCATTCTTGCTCTTTGCGTACATGTTCATCCTTACCTAGCTATGCACCTTAGAATCACAGAGTTGTTTTGGTTGGAAAAGACATTTAAGATCATCAAGTAAACCTAAGACTGCCAAGTCCACCACTAAGCCATGTCCCTAAGTGCCACATCTACCTATCTTTTAAATACCTTGTGGGATGGTGATTCCATAGCTTCCCTGGGCAGCCTCTTCCAGTGCTTAACAACCCTTTTGGTGAAGTAATTTTTCCTAATATTGAGTCTGAACCTCCCCTGGTGCAATCAGAAGCCACTTCCTCTTGTCCTGTCACTTGTTACTTGGGAACAGAGACCAGTGCTCACCTCACTACAACCCCCTTTCAGGTAGTTGTAGAGAGCAATAAGGTCTCCCCTCAGCCTCCTTTTCTCCAGACTAAGCAACTCCAGTTTCCTCAGCCGCTCATCGTAAGACTTGTGCCTTGTTCCCCTGAAGGTCCCAAAGCATTTATGTAGGTAACATATGCCCATACCACTCTCATGTATGATGTTAAATACATCTCAGTGTTTTAAGGAGCAGAAACTGAGTCACAACCACCTTCAACATCACTAGATTGTCTGCTTTTCCATCACAAAAATATGTACACTTTGGTCATGCAGGACAGTGGGAATCGCATACGCACCCTTCTGTGTGTATATTGGCTAACAGAAACATCAACCCAGAGTGCTGCATCCTATTTTTAAACTACCATCTCCTTTTAAATTTAATTAAAGACATATATTTGAAAAAAAAATATTTAAATATTCATCCAGCTGAGAGGGTAAATCTCACGACTGGTGAGATCTTGGAACAGAAGATAGAAAAATTCTTAAGAGCCCAGCCTTCACCTTTGTCTTGATTATAAATTCCTCCCAGACGATGCAGACATCAGGTCTATGACTTTTTGGCCACCCCGTGCTCAGAGCTAGCTTGCTCATAACCAGAAAGTGATAGCGGAAAAAAAATGTGAAAACTGTCACATTTTTAGGCAGGATTTCAAAAAATCAAGAAGCAATCTGGAATGACTGGTGAGGAGCTAAAAGAAATGGAAAGAGGCATAACTGCAGGGAACGAGTTCTGCTTGCAAGTCCAGTGGCTCAAAAGAGGCAGATTTGCAGAGCAAACATTGCTGCTTGAGGACCCAACAACCACGTCATGCACATTTCAAGGTTTGGTTTTAGGCCTTCTATCCTGACCCTGTGGCCCATTAGGTGTGCTGCTGGAGAACTTCAAGAGGAATAACTTCATGTATTCAATCAAGCTACGCACTCCAAGACTTAACAGCTCTATTCAAAGCACAGCAAGTGGTGATGTTGGATAGTTTTTCTTCCAAAAGCATTCCTGTTCCACACTAAAATTCTGAATGGACACACTTCGGGAGACATAACAATGCCAGGGTAGGTTAATCATGCAAAAAAAAAAAAAAGAGTTGTGCTGGAATTTTGAACAGAGAAGAGGCCTTTTAACTCCATATGGATATAAATGAGGAACTTGTGCAGACCATACAATCAATGCATAAGAAATAGTGGTTTATTCTAATCAGCCATACTACAAAACTGAGGCCAAGGAAAGGGTGGTTTTCTGTGCTTTTCTACCAACCAGGAGCAATAGACATAACTCTGCCAGGCCATGTCCCACAGCTCACCCTTTCACTGTTCCTGTACCTGAATACTCTCATGTTAGGGAACTTCTGAAGGTCACCACAGCTACATACGTGAGTTTTTCGCCTTGGTCTCATAGACCCTATAACAATGCAAATAGAAACCAAATAAAGGTGTTATTCTTCAGTGCAGGGACTACATAAGCCTATAGGTCTGAGTCTTAGTACTGAACAGCTTTTCTGTATGCTTGAGAGATACATTGGATAAGACTCTGATCCAACCTGGGAGACATGTAGTTGTTAGATTTCCCCAGAAATGCCCATTCAGACCGGAGAAAAATCACGGAGCTGATTCTGTGTCTTGTCATTTAAACTAATGCAAGAAGTCACTTGAAATATTATCCAGAAGCAGTCTGTCTTCTTATGCTGCTCTCATCAGGACTCACACTGAAATAAAATCAAGTTTCACTGAAACGTTTCACCCATCTTTTTAAATGCAGACTTTATGACCCCTGATCTCAGAAGCAGAAGCCCACTGTCTCCAAGTGTTTCTCTGCTGTGGCCCTTTGCTGCATGCAGAGAAGATGAAATCAGGATCTATCTCAGCAACAGAGCACCATTGCTGGACTTCTGTCTGCCAGGCTCTAAGAGTGAAGCACAGGCAAATGTTCAAGACAAACCAAAATGGCAACAAATTATGTCCTCAAGGCCACTTTTGAACAGATGTAGCCTCTGTTCCTCTTTCCCACTTAATTAATTTATCTGTCTGCTTTTCTGTCTGTGCTTAGTGACAACAGGTTAATCCTTGACTCCACCATACCAATGAGTATTTTGCATTTGCTTCCGGTGAATTTGTAATCATCCTGTCTTTATCATTGGAAAGAAAGCATAAAGATTTAAGTAACAGGTAAAGATATGAATTAGCCATAAAGACAGACTATTTACTAATGTAAATAGGTTGTTGTTCTGTAGATACAAATCCTTCCAGAATTATTCAGAGATGGCTTTTGAGGAGCCCCACTCCATCAATGCCAATGATCAGAGGTGCAAACAGACATGTCCAAATCAGAGCATTATATAAGAGTGCTCTTCCCATATACACGGCAGAGCGACAGTCAGTTATCCCCCTGCAGTGTCAAGCCACAGATTATCTAAGGTGTGGCTCTTCCTGAATGAACATGAACAAAGTAGTGACCATATATAGAGGCAGGATCCTCCTTGTCAGCCAAGCACCATTCTGTTCCAAAGCACATGATTTCTTTTCCCTCAACCTGCATGCTCATTTTTAACTGTATTACTTGAGTTTCATGCTGTTACAACTCTGTTAACACTGGGTCCATAGAAACTCTGATTACCTGCTGATCCCAAAAGCACACATCTTTCCAGTAACATAAAACCGAGTTTTGTTCTGTAATTTCTTTCAAAACAAGCTGCTATTCCACTGCATTCAAGTGCATGACAGCTCTGTAAATTAAGGGCTGCTTGGCTAGCACAGCTCTAGAAAAGTTAAATAAAATACAGTATTAAAAGACATAACTTGCCTACATAAATCAGCTTTTTTTTTAATCCTTTCCTTCTATGTTATTTAACTCCTAAATTTTTTACAGACTTTGATTTGCTGAACACATCTTTTGTGGCAACCCTAACAGGGAAAGAAAAGGGAAGAAAAAAAAAAAGAATAAGAAAAGGTCAATTTTTAATTGGAATATTTGTTTAGTATTTTGACACAGGATACTCTTCTACCACACTCAAGAACACACAGTAATGCCTATCAATTTTAAAAACTGATAAAAGAGGAGTTCTCTTGTAGGCTTGCACTTAGCCATTCCAGCTGAAAGCAACAAATGAATAGTTAAAAACAGCTGAATCCAGTAGAATGTAAATAAGAGAACCTTGCCAAATCCTTCCTGGTTACCAAATGCTCTACCAAGTTTCAAGATCCCATTACGATACCTTTGTACTTTATTTATAAGGCTTTGAGTAAGCCACTCCCTTTCCATACTTGAGTTTATGCCTGTATTCCCATGATTATTGCAGAACAAATCCAGGTGAAAGGTTGTTCTTATTTCACACCAACATCCAACTAAATTTTTCCCCTTTCCCAATGATATATTTTTAAACCATCAACTGAAATCTTAGATGAATTCAACCAAAATATTTGAAGTTCTGTTAAAGTTTTGTTTTCTTCAGAAACAAGGCATCTTTCACAAAGCACTTTAACCACACAGTGGGTCACAAAGACCTCATTCGAAGGAGCTTTTGTGAAGCTTCCAAAGGAGGAAAGACTTTTTTTTTGCTTTTGTCATTTCTCCAGCAGACTGAGAACTCTTTGAATCAGAGTAAAGAGACCAACTTATTGCATGTATTTGCTTCATCAGTGATATCTGTGCAGAACTGGATGCACTCCCGGAGTCCTGCCTGAACATATTCCAGGCTGAGTTGTGCACAACTTAGGAGGGGTTCTCTAAACACTGTCTCTCCTCTGCAGCTTCGCTGGGAAAGCAAAACAGCGTTCCCAGGGCGTTACACAACTTTGCTGCAGGTAAAGCACGAGATACCAAGTGGGAATGGTAATTAGAAAGAATTCGAAACTGAGTGACCTTCCCTCAGCTCTAACATGCCACATAGTACTAGCTTTGTCCTGACATGTGAGGCACTTCTCTTCTGTATCTCATCCAGGAATTGCTTTATATTTCATGAATCTACATGCAACATGAGTCAGATATAAACAGAGTTGCCCAACCCTTTAAAAAATTCCATTACACTTACTCTTTCTGCCAATCTAAGTAAAAGTTTTAGGCAGAGCAGGTGGCCCACAGCTCACTAACTTTTTTTCCCTTGCTGCAAGAGGCTGGGATGATACAGTGGGTACAGTTCACTAGCTGCATGCAGACATGTTGTGCTCTGAACTCCTGGAAAAGTGCTAACCAAGGAGCTACAGAGCTCAGAAACTTCCCTTGGGGGATTGCACTTCTCCAACACATACCCATGCTAGAGCTCTGTGGCTCACAAAATAATAGGATGTATAACATATTGTTTTAAAGTTCTCGGTACAGAGAAGCAAAAGTTGCTTATATTCACTTACCCTTTACTGAATGAGGAGCTGACACAAAGGGTAACCACAGGTCTTTCCCCAGAACTTGAGAGAAGCCTGGCTGATATGTGCTGGAGACTTTAACTTAAAATGAAGCAAGTTCAGAAAAATTAAATTTAAAAGCTTAAGTTTAAATTAAAAATTAAATTAGTTTGGAAAAATACACCTTTGTGCCCACCTAGTTCTTTTCTGAAATGCTTGCTTGCTTTCAATTACTGCCCTCCTCCCCCAATATAAAACAAAACAAGAAATCTTTATCTCCAACCTCACTTCAGTGACTCACACCAAAAACATACCCTTTTACTTCCCTGAACTTCTGAGGAATTTAGAAGTGCAATCCTCAAAGTCCTAAGGGAAGTCTGGCATTTCATAATAGCCCAGGAGCCCCACCTGAGGTATGAAGAATGCTTTGAAACATGCCTGAGATTAATTAATTAACATATTGGCACCTAGCTAGCTTTTTAACACTCCACCTAATGTTTTAGTTCTGATCTGCCTGTGCCTGTCATAAAGACTGTGGATTGATGCCATTACCTTGTAAAGAATAATGCATTATACATCTAAGTAAACATAACAATGTAACATAGATACAGCAACTTGAATTAAGGATTAATTACAATGGTTCGTACTGCTTAAAGAGTTGACAGTTTACAAAGGGAGGAAGCAATTACTTTTAAAGATGGGGGGTTTTGCTTCAGCATTTTTGAGCAGTTCCATCATTCTTACTTCTGACAACACAGTCAAAATCAGCACATTAGAAAACAGGTCTACAGATGAGAATCACAGCTCTGCTTTCCCCTGTCCCCACATGAGGCTGGAGCCCTCCACACCTGGGTGTGTGCTCTAACCTGCATTCAGGGCAAACTCCCAGTGGGCACTAAACAGAGCAGAGTTGATGGATAATTAACCCAGCAGCCTCATGCTCCACACTTCCTTGTGAATGACGTGATTCAGGCAGTCCTGAGATTTAGGCCCAACACACCCTTTCCTATCAGCCAAGGAACTCAACTAGGTCATTTGATTTGTAGAAAAAGATGTTTTCTCCATAAGGGCTAGTTATATTAAACCTTCATTGAAGTGTTAACTAAATTATCTGGTTAACCAAGGTATTTTGGAATATTTTTGGTTGTTTAGGTAGGCACGAAACCCACACAACCATAATAACAAAGTGCAACCAAAATACTTAAACAAACACAAATCCTCTTTTTCCCCTTCCAGCTACTAGAATAAATTACTTGTTTGTTGCCTATGAGAGAGTCTTAGGCAAGTACTAAATCAAAAGAAGGGGGTTTGCATTTAGCCCTGAGAGGGTGGTTCATAGTCATCTGTAAATCTTGTGAGAGCACATTTCATCACATAGCTGTAACTCCAGGGAAAGTTGTCTCCCATTCTTGTGGCTTCCCCTGTCAGTTAATAGCTTTATTATTATAAGGGGACTGATAGCAAAGTAACACTTCAACAAAGGTGGTACCAGCACAACTGGTAGTAAGCATCCCAGATGGGATTTTCAGGCTGCTTTCCATCAGCTTGGAAGGACAGGGTCAGACTGCAAATGATAGCTTTGGCTGCTGTCAGGGTCTGTCACCTCCAGCTCCTTTAAGAGGACCCCATGAAGAGTTGAGAGCTGTTGTTCCTTTTCTTTCTTTTCTAATTTCTGTACTGGTCTTTGCTGTGGCTTGACGACAGACAGCCAACCTCCTGGAAGGCCAGGAAGCACTACAAAGTTGTATGTTGAATTTGGTTTGTCCCACGGATCAGTGGAAATGTTGTTTGTATCTAGTTGCCTAATTCTAAACAGGGAAGACAGTAGTAAGCAGCACAGGATTTCTCTTTGGATATGGTATGAAGGCTAGATCTTACAATGGTCCTCACCAAAGAAGGCTGCTTCTCATGATGAGTGAGGTGCAACATGAACATCAAAAAAAGGATGAGCATACACAAATAAAAGCATGAGATGAAAAATTCTGGTGGAGAATATGCAAGATTGTTTAGGGAAAAAAAATGCATACAAGAAATAACCCTAACCCCTTTGAGAAAGAATAGCCCTACCAGAAAAAACTGAGTTGATACTGAATGTCAAGATGTTTATATGCCTGTTGGGACAGAACTAGCATGTGCTGCTCTGTCTTATATGACCCTATATACAGATCTCAATACCTCAATACTGGAAGGAGAGCCACAAATCAGGAGGAATTCAGCAAAGAGCAACAGAGCTGACTAAAGTGCTACAGAGACCAATATATGTTGAGAGAGCAAAGAGGTTAACACACAGCCTGAGGGTAAAAGAAAAAAAAAACAGTAGCTCTTACAAAATAGTTTAAAAGTGTGAATAGCAAGGAAAAAGCAGTTTAGATTGCTACACTAAGGAGTAAGAATAGTAACTTATCCTACCTACTGTATTACCAAATAAATATAAACATCATGTACTAAGTATGCTCATTTGGAGATGGAAATTAGTAAATGGATTTTTTTCAACTCTGTTATTCCTATGGGGTTTTTTTCCACTTCTAACACACTACTGTATCTTTCTCTCTAAAATAACATCACTATAGTATACTGAGTTGCTTCCCCAGAAGATTCTGTTCTAGACATATAGGGTAGTCAAGAAACAAGAGTGGATTTTTTTTACTGCTGATTGAGCATCTTTCCGTTACACTCTTCCTACATTTCCAAGCTTTATTCTAGAAGCTACTCTTTGCTCTCAGCAGCAAAAGCATTACAATCACACCCAATGCCAGAGGTGCTTAAGATTCAGGCATATCCTGCAGAGATGAGTCTTGACCCAGCATTTCATCATGGACCATGTGAACAACTCTGTGCCGTTGCAAGTGGCCAAGTTTTACTCATGATTACATGTCTGTTGCTAGGCTTGAAGGTACATGTGTAACAAGAGCCTCATTGCCTTGACAGAATCATAATTAAGAGGCTAATCAAAACTAGTTGATGACAGCATTTGTTGTTCAAGGGAAGGAAATAGCCCTTGAAGGGCATTTCCACCCCATCAGATTCATTACACAACAGTAAAATGCAACTTTCTGAGCATCTCAGGATGTCACACCCTGTATCTTTGTTAAGAGCAAACTTCAGTCTTTCTCAAAGGAATGGTTGGTGAGAAAAAGATAACAGGTATAAATTCTAGAACCTGCTTTTCTCCTTCTCCCTTAAAATTTTCACAGCTGATGGTAATATCTGAGTCAACAAGACTTAGCTGACTCAAAATTTCTAGTTCAATTATACTTTTATTTGACACTTCACAACTTTTATTTTCACTACATGGTACAAAATGCTACGTTTTCAACAAGAATCACCTGCATAAAATGTTACATTCAACATTTAGGATTCTCGGTTGTTCTTAAAAGGTTAGAGGAAAAAATTGAAGAAAAATCATAATCACTTCTATGTGAAACCTATAATCTTCAAACCATGCTGATCACAAGCCGTATATAGTGACTATACATTTGTACAGAAATCTAGTCATACAGGACCATTGAAACATCATTTCACACTGTTTCTGGTTTCCTTCTTGGAAAAAAATTACTTATCTAAAGACCAGGGG
>WAAB01016425.1:31423-43990 GCA_013389865.1 Piaya cayana | reverse complement strand
TTGAACTGGGTCACAAGAAGTGGGTGCTTTCTGGCAGCATGCTTCTGAAGGGCTGGCATTGTCTGACCCCACAGCGCACAGCTTTGGAGAGCTGAACTAACAGAAAGCTTAGTGTAAATGCTTTTTCCCCATAAAAAAAGAAAACCTTAAAACCCCCAAAAGCTGCTCACCAAAGAACCAGGGTCAGCTTAACGGAAGGGGTAGAAACCTTCATCCTTGGAAGGAGAGAATAGGATGATGCCAGCTACAATATTGGCTGTGTTGCGAGGTGGAATAACAACCTAGGTCCACTCACTAGCTTATCCAATGGTTATTTATGCGTGCAATACCACAAGGGAAAGAAAACCACCAAAGAGAGAACTGTGGAAAAGTTTTACAAATGCTCACCAGCCCAGTACTGACAGCTGAAAGTCGCTGGAAGCCCAGAGAACATTTCCTGGTTTTTAAGACTGATTTGCCTACTACGTGCTTATCTCAACCATCAGCCAGGTTGTCAGCAGCACCTCACCTACCCTCCCAAGGGTGCCTGCAAGACACCCGTGGAGCACTGCAGTGAGTCTCCTCCATTGCACCTCCCAGATGACAGGGAGAGCTGGAAACTCAGGGCAGCCCCATGCTGGGCCCCACAGAAGGTATTAAGCAGAGATGAAGGTCCTTGCTGCAGGCTGAACACAGGAACTCTTCCCAAAGTCTAAGACATTTCACACACATCTTGAAAACAGGCTACAGTTGATTTCATCTGTGACCCCAAAACCTTCAAAACACCATTCCTATGGGGAATAACTATGCCCACCTATTTACTGACCAGGACAATGAGGTACAGTGAAGAGGAACAACACACCCAAAGTCACTCAGAAGTAAGATGAATGGGGATTGCAGTTCAGTACTCTTATTTTCGATGCAGGACAGCTTTACAAGCATGTAGCCAGTAAACCAACAGCCTATTTTAACAAGATAATAAATACTGCTGGTAATTTCCCTTTGACCTTACAACGGTAACAGAGATTTCAAAATAATTAAACCTAATAAATACATAAAAAGAATTTCTGGACCCATAATAAAATCAGCTAAGTTGGGGATGCAACAGAGAGGAGAGAAGATGTTATTAGAACTTCTCACATAAACTTGTTTGGTCTATTAACAAATTGTTTTGTCATCACCATCTAATATTTGTATACGCTGAAGACACATCTACAGTGAGTTTTATATCAGCCATGTCGAAACAGGCAGTAAAATGCAGAGCAAATCCTAGAGCACCAAACAAGAACCAGAGATACAGAATTGTCATAATGATTTTGAATGGCAATTTAATTCAGCAGTGATACCCAGCAACTGTCACCAGAAACGTCAGGGGAAAGTACCAGAAACCATGTAGTGGGTGTGTTATGTGCATGTGGGAAGTTTTCCCCAGTCCTATGCAAGCTCTAACTATCAGTTTACAACCTGACTCTGAAGAAAAAAAAATGTCCAATTAGAAAGTTAATCTAGCTGATGTGACCGAATGATCTTGTTAAGTTTATCTACAAAACTTGAATGAAATTTTTTAGGAACAGGGCAACAAAGCTGAAGAAGGGGCTGGGGAACAAGTCTTACAAGGAGCGGCTGCGGGAACTGGGGTTGTTTAGCCTGGAAGAGACTGAGGAGAGACCTTATCACTGTCTACAACTGCCTCAAAGGAGGTTGTAGCGAGGTGGATGCTGGTCTCCTCTCCCAAGTGACAGGTGATAGGATGAGAGGGAATGGCCCCAGTTGCACCAGGGCAGGCTCAGATTAGATAGACATCAGGGAAAACTTCTTCACTGAAAGTATCATGGGGCACTGGCAGAGGCTGCCCAGGCAGGTGGCAGAGTCACCATCCCTGGAGGTATTTAAAAGACAGTGGGTAAAGTGCTCAGGGATATCAGGTATGGTTGAACTCGATCTCAAAGGTCCTTTCCAAACAAGCGATTCAATAACCCTGAATTATAATTCTGACAATGAAGCTTACATTAATCCCTGAATTAAACACATATGTCCTCAGTGAAACTAACAGAAATTACATGCACGAAAAGGTCAAGGTATCAAGCTATGCATTTTAAACTTACTTTAAAAAAAAAAATCAAGCCAAAAGAACCATTCAACAGTCCTTCCTGTTAAAATTAAGGATCAAACTATATTACCACTGTGATAGTAAATGAGGACAGCCGAGGCCTATGGAATACGTTTAGTGGGTATGGATGATTGTAGGACAACTGACCTAACCTGAACCGTGCTGTTTGGTGCCCTTAAAGTAAAACAGCCACAGATATGAAAAAAATTGGGGGATGGGGAGGAGGGAGAAGTAGAAAACTGGTTTCCCAAAAAGCTGATCTTTAAAAGAGCAACAAGTCTCCCAGCGTTTATTACAACCAAGCAACTCCAGAGCCAGAAACGATGCAGACACAGAGATGCAGACACAGAGACATACACGGCTGGAATTTGATGAGCACTCATTTTGTCCCACTAAGCCCCCATTCCTTAGGGGGGAAAAGGAGGAGGGGGTGGGTGTCCAGGACACTTGAACCTCTCAGCAGAGCAGGAGCCCCACAACCCCAAGTGGCCCCGACCAGGAGCAGATCAGGGGTTCCTGTACCCCCCAAGAGCTCCCACAGCCCCACCAGGAGCTCCTGCACCCGCAGGCATCCCCCAACCCCCCTCAAGAGCTCCCACAACACCCCACCAGGGATTCCACAACCCCCCCAAGGGCTTCTGCAACTCCTTCCAGGGGCTCCCAAGGGCTCCCACACATCCCCAAGAAGATCCCACAACACCTTCCAGGGGATCCCACACTCTCACGAGCTCCTACACCCCAAAAGGACTCCCTATGGACTCGCTATCCCCACAAGGAGCTCCCGCAACCCCAGGGGCTCATGAAAGACCCCAGAACCCACACCCCTAGGAACCCTCCATTAGCTCCTGCACCCCCTCCCAAAGGCTCCTGCAAACTTTCCCCCCACAAGGGCTCTGGCACCCCTCAGGAGCTCCCACACCCCTCCAGGGATCCCACAACAACCCCCCCCCCACCCCGGGAATCCCGCACTCACACGGGTTCTCGCACCCGCAATGGGGCTCCCAAGCCCCCCAAAGAGCTCTTGCACCCCCAGGGATCCCGCAACCCCCTCCAGGGTCTCCCACACTCCCAGGGGCTCCTGCACCACCCAAGGAGCACCTCCACCAGGGATCCCGCACTCTCACCAGCTCCCATATCCTAAAAGGACTCCCCAGGAGCTCCCTATCCCCCAAGGAGCTCCCGCACCCCCAAGGGTCTCCCGACTCCCCCAAGGAGCTCTTGCACCCCCAGGGGCTCTCACAGCCCCCCAAGAACACCTGCATTGCCCCAGGGGCTCCCACAGACCCCCTTCCTCCCCACGAGTTCCTGCATTGCCCCAGGGCTCCGGCAGCACCTCCAAAGCTCCTGCATTGCCCCAGAGGCTCCTGCAACACCCCCAAAGCTCCCGCATTAGCCCCAGGGCTCCCACAACCCCGGCCCCCAGACCTCCCGCATAGCCCCGGGAGCTCCTACAGCCCCCCCGCCCCCCGGGCTCCTGCAATGCCCCCACGTGGAGCGCCCCCGGGGCTGCCCGGCCCCGCCGTGCCCCCCTCGCCCCGCTCCCGGCCGGCGCCCGGGCCCGCCCCGCGGCCGCACCTGCGAGCAGAAGTAGGACCCCTGGATGCCGAGCTTGAGGCAGGTCGGACACTGCAGCTTGGCCTCGCTGCTGCACCCCGCCGTCTCGCAGGCGCGGGGCTCCACGGCCGCCATGCTGCGGGCTGCGGGGCGGGGACAGCGCGGCGGGGAGGGATGGGCCTGAGCACCGACCGGACCCGGCGCTGCCTCCCGGGCTGCCTCGGGGGTGGCACCCTCCGCGCTGCCCCTGCGCCACCCCGGCTCGGCGACAGGATAACCCGGCCCGTGATGGGTTAACCTAGCCTCGCAGCAGGACAACCCGGCCCGTGATGGGTTAACCTAGCCTGACAGAAGGATAACCCAGCCCGTGATGGGATAACCCAGCCTCGCAGAGGATAACCCGGCCCATAATGGGATAACCTAGCCTGGCAGAAGGATAACCCAGCCCGTGATGCGTTAACTTAGCTTGGCAGCAGAATATCCCGACCCATGATGAACTATCCTAGCCCGGCAGAAGGATAACCTAGCCCAGTGATGAGATGATCCAGCCCCACAACAGGATACCCCGGCCCGGTGACAGGATAACCCAGTCCAGTTACGGGATAACCCAGCACAGTGATGGGATAACCTAGTTTGGCAGCAGGATAACCCGGCCTGGCAACAGGATAACCCAGCCCAGTGACAGGTTAACCTGGCCCAGTGATGGTATAAACCAACCCAGCAGCCGGACAACCTGGCCCCTCAATGGGATAACCCAGCCTGGCAGCAGGTTATCCTGGCCTGGTGATGTGATGGGATAACCTAGCCCAGTGATTTTAAGCTGAAAGAGGGGAGATTTAGATTAGCTATTAGGAATAAATTTTTCATTGTGAGGGCAGTGAGGCCTTGGCACAGGCTGCCCAGGGAAGCTGTGGCTGTCCCATCCCTGGAGGTGTTCAAGCCCAAGCTGGATAGGCCCTTGAGCAGCCTGAGCAAGTGGGAGGTGTCCCTGCCCATGGCAGGGGGGTTAGAACTAGATGATCTTTAAGGTCCCTTCCAACCCAAACTATTCTATGATTCTATGCTATTTATTACAATTCTCTTGCTCTATTTTTAGCTCTCATTTGGAAAGGAGGGGAGGGGGTGTGAACATCAAAAATTCAGTATTCAGTAAGACAGTAAATAAAATTGGAAAAATGGGCTGCAGAGTCATGGTGGCATTATCACGGGAAGGATGCTAGTTTTCTTCTTGGAAATACTATGTAGCAATGCTCAGTCATGAAATAAGAGTGGTTAATACATTCTCCATTGAGAGTGGTTCTCCCATTGATACGAGTTGATCTTGACAAAGATACTGTCTGTGTCTATAAAGCTCTCTATGCTTGAATTCTCTACAAAGAATGTCAAAGCTATTGTCAGTATGTACTGAAACATCTCTGACTTGCTGCAAGACATGTTTTACTAGTTCATAAGTCCCGAGGAAGTTGTTTTTAAAAAACAAGATGGGGAGATAGATGCCTATTGAGTAGAGAATAGCTGCTAAAGACTTCAGAGCACAAGTTTGCTAGAACCAGCCATTAGTACTGCAGTCCCACTCCGTGTTTAAATTTCTGTTGTCTTCCCACTAGCTGGCAGGCAGACTATAATTTCAATCAAATCTTTGCAGGATGAACTGTGCATAGCCCCTGAAAAATCAGTGCTCCTTTTCCAAATAACCAACAAATCAAGCTATCAAGCAGTGCAGGATGGATGCCTTTGCACACTTTGGTTGCTGCTTTGTGCCATGCAAAGAACCTTAAGGAGTGGCAGACATCATTTGCCTGCTTAAGCAGGGTTAAAAATACTTGGTGTCACTGACATGGTATAAAAATCCTGAAGCATACTGGTTGGTCTTGTCCAGTGTCTTCTGCTTAGAATAAACTTCATTAATAATTTAGGATGCTTTACTAAATGTTACGAGTGTTTAATTCACATTTACTTTCATAGAATCATTATGGTTGGAAAAGACCCTTAAGATCATCAAGTCCAACCATCAACACAATACCAACATACCCACTTAATCATGTCCCCAAGAGCCAGGTCTACACATCTTTTGAACACCTCCAGGGAGGGTGACTCCACCAGTTCCCTGGGTAACCTGGTTCAATACATCACCACTCTTTCAGTGAAGGATTTTTTCCTAATATGCAGTCTAAACCTTCCCTGGCACAACTTGATGCCTGATGTCTTAACACTTGTTACTCAGAAGAGACCAGCAACTACCTCGTTACAACCTCCTTTAAGGTAGTTGTAGAGAGCAATAAGCTCACCCCTTAGCCTCCTTTTCTGCAGGCTAAACAGTCCAAATTCCCTCAGCCGCCCCTCATAAAACTTGTGCAAGACTTGTTTCATGTCCAAGTATAATCTAATAATTTATTCCTATTTGCGTCTTTCAATATCTTTATTGGGACAGTGTCAGTATTGTGCTCATTTTGTTGTGGTTGACAGTGATGCACATCAAGAAAAGGACTTGCATTCTAACTAGTCAATAAGGTTCCTTCTGTAACTCAGTTTCATGTATTTGCTGCTTTTCTGAAGTGAAAATAAAAGTGTGCTGGTTTTCTGCTTACTTGGAGAAGCCAAGTAAGCAGACGAGGTGGATGAGGCACTGAGGGGCATGGTTTAGTGTTTGATAGGAACGTTTGGACTCGATGATCTGGTGGGTCTCTTCTAACTTGGTTGTTCTATGATTCTAAGCCAAATATGCATATATTAATGAAACAATTAACCAAATTATATTAATTAAAAGATTAAACAAAATACATGTAATTTAAAGAACAGTGAGCTCCCTAACTGGGGAGTTAACAAATTTGCTTCCTTGTCCTCCTCAGTGTTTGGAAAGAACACAGACTGTATTTGTGGACCAACCTAGAATAACTAACTTGTTGGCCTGAGATTTTTTATGTTGTTATTGTGATTAGTTTTAGTTTTAAACAGCCGTATATTATCATCCCTGTAGGAAAAATTATGTGAATCCTGTGGTATTTCAATGCTTTTGTTTTCCAAATTGGCCTTGATTTTTTTTATTTGATAGAGGAACTAGTTCCCACCTCCTGGATGTCCCTCCACTGCTGTTTCCCATTATCTGGTGGCACACTCATGCTCACGAGGGAGGTTCACTGACCTTTGCCGTGACCTTCCCTAAGCAAAGCTCTTTTTCTCTGTCAGGCTTTTCATGTCGCTTTCTTGCTGCCCGTCCCCCTGTATCACAGACAGACGTGCAGAGAGGCGCGCGAGTCAGGAATTTCATAGCCCATTTGTGGTCCTTGATTTATGTCAATGCAGTATTCCTGCTGTCCTCCCAACTTCTCCAACGTGATACAAGGTTGGAGGGGTGTGAGGTTAGCAAGTAAGGGCAGAAGGAGAGGTCAGCAATATCTGATGGGTCAGAGAGCCGCTGCAAAAAAAAAATAGTGCAGCTGGTGGGTGAGACAGCTGCCAGTTAGGAAGAAAATGGCCACTGAATTTGACATTGCTTAATTAAGAGAGTGACTTAACTCATGTTCCCCCTCCTCACTTTGCTTCATTACGTTGCAGCAGTGGGGGCTGGGCAATTGTGCTTTTCCAGTGAAGCTCTTGGGTGCAGTGGCTGTCTTCTGTTCAGGCTCATTGAAGACACAATTAAATACCTCTTTGTTTAGCGATAGCTGAAACAATGCAAAAATACCACCCAGGAGCCTGACCACACGGAAATGTGCACTATTATGGCTTGGCCAGATAGTACAGGCTCTTACTGTGATTCTGGTACCAAATGCAACAGTTATGTAGGTTCAGTGTATCCGGATGTGCACGTAAAAATGAGAAACTGCAGAACCATCACAAATGTGCACAAAGACAAATGTCTCAAAGATAAACCTAAAAAAAAAATGTTGTGTGAGCTTAAAAAATAAGAATGAAAGAGAGCCCTTGTAGGAAATAGTACCCAGAAGAAAAGACAAACTCGTGGTCAAAGCAAAAGTCTTGCTTCTGTGGCCAGAGGGGGGAAAAAAAAAGAGAAAAAAAAGAAAAAAAAAGAAAAAAATTGTATAAACATCCTCTGTAGATGAACAGGGTTGCATTAAAGAAATACCTGTCTTCATTTTCCACTTTAAAGAAAAATGATGTAGGGTTTCAAAGTCTCTCTAATTCTGTGAGTTAAAAGAGGCTGCAAGACATTGTAAGCCCCTGCATCACTTATTCCTTCTATTGATGGAGATAAGAATAAAGGGCTGGAAGGCCCACTACAGCCACATTTCATACTGGAGCAGGATTATTCAAAGCTAATTCCAAGCGTGCTTTCTGTAGTTGTGGCAGAAAGGAAGATCCTGCGCACTCTTTATTTTGATTTGCTTGTTCAAGCCGTGCTGCCTCTTGCAGCAGATGTGTTAATACAGTGGATCAAAACTGCTGCTGTGACATAAGAACAGTTCTCTCTGAATTCAAGAATACTCTTGTGGTATCTAAGAGTCTTAGTGTTTTCCAATATATCTGTCTGAAGCTGGTTGTTTATCATGGGATGAGAACAAAGGAAAACAAAGTGAATTTTCTTAAACAAAATGGTATTTTATAAAAAGCATTTCAACAGGGATTTCACCCAGTTTTTGTCATAAGGGCCATTCAAAATTTGACTTAATAGTAAAATACTAAAAGTGTTTTGTTTCCATTTCAGATGTCACAGACAATGCTATTAGACATTATAAATTTCTTTTATTTTCAAGTTTCAAAATCAAACTAAGATGATGAGATTTTTAATCACATAAAACACAATGATTCTAGAAGTGTTACATTGCTGATGTGATGTGCTCCATTTCCACTCACATCAGTGAGATACACCTGCACAGATCAACTAGAGTTTATACCTGCACACCTCTGACTTCAATGCCGAACTCTGCAGAATGAAACAGAGGTTCCTAATAAATACTTAAATTCACTCTGAAAACTGATGGAGCACTAAAGTGTGTGAGGATTACTCAAAATGAGATATTCAACATTACTTCTGATCCTTACTTTTTTCTTTACCTTTAAAAAATGTAATTTTGTGGATGCATGGATGATACTTCTTTGCCTTCTACCTTGGTTTTCCTTTTAGTGTGAAGACGATGTCCCTCGCATGGCAGCCACATCACTTCTGAGGATCTTATTTACGTGTGCCAGTGACTTGAAGAAAATATTACAGTAGCTCATAATCCCCTCGTTGCTATCGTAAGTTATTGGATAACTTCTGATGTCATCTCTAGAAGCTTTGTGACTCTGTAACTCAGCAAATCAAAGAAAAACATGCACCAAATCCCAACACACGCTTACCTCCTATTAGTGTGATAATAAGGTAGGCCATGTTCTCAAATCAGATGTATTATAGTCACCTATCTTATTAAATATTGTTAGTAAGCATACCTGCCTTACAGGGAACTCCACACTGTTATTCCTGTATTGCATAAGAACCATGAAATACCCAAACATTGACATCCAGTATCATTTAGCAGTTAACATTCTCCACAGTTCTTCTCAGTAAAACGACATTTAAAGCTATGAAATGTAGGTCTGTACACTTCATTCTCTGAGAATAAAAATACAAAGTTAAACGCAGAAGAAACTGAAGATAAAATGATTGCTGAGGAAGAGGATTCTGAATGGATTATCTTTATTTAAGTTAAGAGACTTAAAGGCAGGATTAAAACAGGCAGTCAAAGAATGTGCACAGTTGCCAAACAAGTAAAATGGAATATCAGATCCATCTGGCAGCATATTAGGCAAATGAATGGGAAGGCTTATTAATTAATAACTGTGTTCAAATTAAACAGCCTGTAAAGAATTCCTGGGAACCACATTTTTTCATAAAATAGATAAAATGAAAAGTATGTAATTGGACAAAGAACAAAGCTTCTGCATGTATTCAGTTTCTGAATGTACAAATTTAATAGAGTATGTTCTTATTTTGCCATCATAACATTGTTTAATGTTATACTGTATAGGGAGAATATTTTCTTTATTAATTCCTGTTTTATCACTGAGAAGACATGTCCCAGTTCTGTTATTTTGAAAACATTTTTGGTATTTATTTTCTAAGAGTGTTATAAAAGGTTATGACCTTAAATGTATTTTGGTTGTGTCATCCTTTAGAGATGTCAGGTGGCAGATAAAACATTACTTCATTTAATCCCCTGCCTTTGTTAAATAAAAAACAAATCATAACCCTGAAATTAGTTCCACAGCAGAAAACTTAGTGTTCCAATACATTTTCATGATAAACAATGACCATTCAGTGACCAACAAACAAATATATTAGAAGGCAGCTTTATTCTATCTCCCACTAGGAAAGCAACAAATACTACACCCTGTACCACCATACACTTGGGGACTATGACCTCTCTTTGGGATAGTGTACTGATTCGTTCAGTAATAGATACTTTTTATTAAAACACCCACATATCTATCCCTATCTGCAGTCCTATAAAAATGCTGAAGTCCTGAAGTGAGGCCCTTTTCTGGAGTACCCCAAGCCCTTCCCAGGAGGTTTTCTGCTGCCACAGTGTGTCTGTGGATGTGGACTTACTTGTACCTCTATAAACATTCTTCCAGTGACAGTCTCATAGTACTGCAGCCCCCGTAGGAGTTATTGAGGCAGACAGCATTTTAGTCTCTGTTGGCCAGATTTCAGAGCAACAGGAAGTTCACGTCCCCTTAAAGCCATTTTGGTTTTGGAAAAGCTGCTCTTTAAATCAAATCCAATTAACAAACTTACTAGAAATCAAATAATAACTGCATTGGTTAACATGTCAAGCCTAAAGAGGGAGATATCAGAGGAGTACATATAATTATGGACTTGCACCTTAATTGGCGAACCCCAAACTCGGTCCTGTTTAGTAACGGGGAAATGCCAAGGAGGATTGAGTTGATCAGCCAGGGCAGATAATACAGCAGTGTCCCTCCCCAGACCCACGAGCCATACACTTGTGCCCAGGCCTGACTAAGAAGGGTTCGCTTATCTGTGCGGTGATCTGGAGGCCAACAAGGTCACTCTCAGGGTGAAAATCAAAAGCAATATTTATTCTGGCTCTGGCAAACATAAACAGACCAAAATACTTAGGTGCACAGCTGAGACATGGGGGTGCAACTTCCCAAAGTTACAGGAACAAATCCCAACCTGTTCAGATCACAATCTGATCCCTGAACGCAGGGAAATTCACTCAGATTCGATCTGACACACACACTGTAACGTGATGGGAGGAAGGTGGAGAGAAAGAGAGAGGAAAAAAGGAAAGAAATCACCACATCAGTGGGCAGCAGCAATTCCTCCTGAACATATGGTCGCAGCAGCAGCTCCTTCCAGGCCACCAGGTCTGGACCTTGCGCTCAGCCTAGCAAGAGAGAACAGTGCTTACTCCAGCACCTCCCCTCCGCTAAACCTGACACCACAGACAAGGCCTTCAGGTGACATCCCAAGCTCTGTCCTTGGGGAGGTCTGCTGCTGCACTATCTCCACTATTCATTGCTGGCCCCACAAAACAAACACACAAATGGCCAGCCTTCAGACAAAATGTTTAAGGCAAAGAAAGATGCATAGTTGGGCTTTACATTTCAACTCAAATACAAAATTTAGGTCCATGCTGTATATAGTGGTGTCACTTATAAGAAGGGGAGAAGATGAAGAGAATAAGGCTGAGGAAGAGAGAAGGAAGGGGTAGTCACGTTCCAGATCCATGAGCTATCAACTTAACCAGTTGAAAGGCAAGGGTTATTTCCTAGATTCCCAGGCCTGGAAGTGTTTTGGGGGAAGACAGGCTAAAAGCTAGTGCATGAGGTGTCCAGTCCATGTTGGTCCCACATGGCGAACCACGAGGGTGAACTAAGAGGTGTTATTGATTGGCAGTCAACTGAACATAAGCCAGCAGTGTGCCCAAGTGGCCAAGGTGGCCAATGGCATGTTAGCTTGTATCAGAAACGGCATGACTAGCAGGTCCAGGTAAATTATTTTGCCCTTGTACTTAGCACTGGTGAGACTGCACCTTGAATCCTGTGTTCAGTTCTGGGCCTCATGCTACAAGAAGGATGTTGAGGCTCTGGAGCATGACCAGAGAAGAGCAACAAAACTGGTGAAGGGGCTGGAAAACAACTCTTATGAGGAGCAGCTGAGAGAGCTTGGGCTGTTTAGCCTGGAGGAGGCTGAGGGGAGAACTCGCTGCTCTCTACAACTACCTGAAAGGAGGTTATGGAGAGGAGGGAGCTGGCCTCTTCTCCCAAGTGACAGGGAACACGACAAGAGGGAACGGCCTCCAGCTGCACCAGGGGAGGTTCGGACTGGATGCCAGAACAAGATCTTCCACTGACAGGGTCATTGGGTTCTGGCAGAGGCTGCCCAGAGAGGGCGTGGAGTCTCCATCCCTGGGGGTGTTTAAAAGACGGGTACACGAGGTGCTCGTGGACACGGCTTAGTGGCAGATGGGAACGGCTAGATTCGATGATCCAAGAGTTCTTTTCCAGCCTGGTGAGTCCATGATTCCGTGACTCACCGCCCCCCACGTGACACCGCCTGGCGGGCAGGGGGCGGGGCTGCCGCTGTCCCGCGCGCTCGGCGACTACAACTCCCGTCAGGCCCCGCGCCCCGCCCGACGGGCCCCAGGGTCGGCACCTCCCCTCCCCCCCTCCCAAAACGGCCGCCGGGCCCACGTGACCGCGGCGCGGCCAACCGGGTTCGAACCTGGGTTTCTTATCCGCCCCGTCTCCGCCCCGCGGCGCCTCTGCGATCGCATCGATCTAAGATGGCGGCGGTGGAACCGGTGAGTGCTTCATTCCCTTCTCCCGGCCGCCTTTCCTCTCTCTTCCCTTCACCCTCCCGCCGCGGCCCGCGGTCTTCCTCCTCCTCGGGCCGCGGCGGGGCGGCCGCCCGCAAAGGCGGATGGGCGCGGGCGGCGAGGGGCGCGGGGACG
>WAAB01016425.1:0-31096 GCA_013389865.1 Piaya cayana | reverse complement strand
GGAAGGGGACCCAGGGGTCTAAGGAGGCTAAAGAGGAGGCAGGGGGCTGGGGGGAATGGCGGGGGGGTTGAGAGGGAGGCAGGGAGAGTGCGGGGGGCCGGGAGGCAGCGAGGGGCCGCTCGGGCCCGGCCGCGCGGTGCCGGCGTCGCCCATTGTGGCGGCGGGCGGGGAGCCCGGAAGGCGCGCGGCGCATGTGGCGCCGGGGGTGGCCATGTTGGTGCCGGCGGGCTCGGCTCCCCGGTCACCGCGGGGGGGCCGGAGCCGAGGCGCGGTGCGAGCCAAATTGGGTTTGTTTTATTGTAATAGCTTTCATGGTCATTAAGTACTTTTATTTTCTTTTTTTCTGGATATTAACTTACACTCCCGGTATCACGTGCTAGTTTATAAACGTTGTAGCAGCCTGGGCTTCCATGAAGAACCGGAGCAGCTGGAAGTAGAGTAATCCAAGGAGAGGAAGTCCGCCTAGAGTAGTTCTAATCCCACGTGCTTGTCTTTTGTGAGGAGTGGGTAGCAGCAGATTATGTGTTAAGAGTCTCGAGAAAGTGAGAGTTTAGGAAGGCCACTTTCTTGCTGCTGCTTACCAGCTGTGGATAAGTAGAGCAGAATTTGACATTTAGGCAATAGGTGTTAAAGTTTGAAAATCACTGGTTTTAAATAAAGATTAATTTTGCCCCTTTGTATAAGAGACTTTGATCCTCCTTTTATGATTTCTTTACAATCTTTCTAGTGGGAGGTGTCCCATGGCAGGGAGGTTGGAAATGGGTGGTCTTTTAAGTCCTTTCCAACCCAAGCCTTTCTCTGATTTTCTTCCACAAAGGAAAAAAGTCACCTTTACTTACAAGGAAGAGCTTGAAAATGATCAGCTTTTGTAAATTGCTCAGCTAGCGGGTCTGGATATCGCTTTCTAGGACAGTGAGCTGGACCACCAGCAGCACCCTTCCTGTGTTCTCCAGCCACAGTGTTAAATGCTTCTGTGTTCTCCAGCTGCAGTGTTAAAATGCTTGTTTTCCCATCTGGAAGCTAATATTTTTGAGCTATAGCAAAGAGTTTCCTGTCATCTCAGTGTGGAGTTTAGCAGGGATTGTGATAATGGTACATGGCCATTAGAAATAAAAAAAAGCCTAAAAGCATGGATGGGGTTGTGGCTTTCTTGACTGTGGTGCTGGTCCTGGCCTGTCTTTGCACCATTCTTTCCATTGTTCCTGCATAGTTATGAAGTTATGTGTTGATGTAGATCTGGGACCCCGTTTAGCCAAAAATAGGTTTTGCCGTGCTATTTCCCAGCAAGATTGGTGATTTGTATCTGGGAAATCATGCAGTGACACACAGTCGTGCAGAGTCATTAAAAGTGAAGACAGGGCAATGCTCTCAACAGTTTGTGATGCTGTTGTTCAATGTTGTGCCTTAGTCTAAGTATGTTTGACTTAAACAAAATATACCAACTCAGGAAACAAATATCAAGTATGCTTGCTTATTTTCAAGTTTCTTTCAATAATACATTTTTTGTTTATTGTCCTTTTAGGTGGCTCACACTTCTCTCACCTAAGCTTGAAGTTAGATTTGCGTAGTGTCTGAGATCATAGATGTTTAATGGTGCAGAAATACTACATGCTTTCCAACTGAGTAATTGAATTGTATGTGTGGTTAGGGAGCGGATTACCTGTTGTGCTGAGCACAGAGAAGCCTTGCTGTTGCCGACCTTCGAAAGCTGTACCTGCGTTTGTAGAGATGTCATCTGTGATGCTTCTATAGTGTGAAAATGTTTTGAGAAACGCAAAACACTACTGAATGTGTCCTTTTTTTGTAGGCTTCTACTAAAATCAGTGATATTTCTAGTACTTCCATGCTCTCAAGTGTGATGTACACAAAGTCTTCTTAAGAGGGTAGAATTAATGTGTGAAACGTTATGAATATTTAAGTTTGAGTTTAGAGTACTCTAGAGAATCCCATGGGAGGTGCTAAGAAAAGCAAGACTATTTGAAGTAAGTATAGACCTGTTGCACGGTGATGTACTTCTCCACTGCAGGGAAAACTTAAGCTTCTGCAATATTTACAGGTTTAAACTTAGCTTTCCTTGCAATGTCCAGACTGTTTTAAGTCTGTTCTAGATTAATTTGTGAGAATACACAGAAGTTTGTCCTGTTAGAGTGCTCTCATATTGTAGCCTTTGAGGATTAAATGTGATCAGATAACACCGTACAAAAGTCCACAAGGCCTGCAGCAGAGCCAGTAGTAATGTTTTAGTAAATAGTGGTTTGCCAGAGATGACTTCAAAACGTAGTCTCACGAAGCTTGTAACTTCTAGATGTGCATAAATCACGTGGAAGTAAATTACATGGAAGCATCTGATCACTCATTGTTCAGATTGGAAAATGGGAATCATGGATCTCTTACAGTTAGGATTTTTTTTCTTTGTGAGAGTTATTGCACTTGAGCAAATGTAGTTCTTGTTTTAAAAAAGAAGGTACACAGATGAAACTTCAGTTATGCATAATTTGGAAAATGCTGGTTTAAACTAATGATCAATAAGTGGGACTCAGAACTTTCTTTGAACAAAACAATATTATTTCAGAGGGTTACAGACATAGTGGTATAAGGCCATGAAATTCTGGAAAGTTCAAAATAGCTCCTAACATTCAAAGTAGCCTGAAAGAT
Source organism: Piaya cayana (assembly GCA_013389865.1). NCBI lineage: Eukaryota > Metazoa > Chordata > Aves > Cuculiformes > Coccyzidae > Piaya > Piaya cayana. The sequence goes on along the minus strand of WAAB01016425.1, from coordinate 28,441 downwards.
GTTTCTTGAATATTATTGCCAGACAGCATGCAAATTAAGTGCAGGTTATGTTCAACTTCATACTTAGTCTTATTGCTTGGTATTTCTGCTGTAATATAGTTTGTGACCTGCTATGGTTGAAATCAGTATAGTGTTCAGCTGTAGTATTCTGGGCACAGTTGCTTGCTATTGCATTTTTCTGAAGTGATGGAGGATAAATGTACCTTGCATGCTATTTAATAATTGAGAATCTGTCAAACTTGAATTGTAGATTACATTTCTGACTGAATATAAAGCTTCTTCCAAGAGGAGGAAGATCTTGGACAACCGGTAATTTTTTTGATAAACGTTTTTCCAAAGGCAGTTTTTAAAAATTACATTTCACGCGGCGTATAGGATGTCAAGATTATTTCAAGGTAGTATAAAAATAGCATATGAGGCTTGAGTTGTGTTTCACTACCAGCGGGTGTGGAGGTGTATGGGAAATTTTGATGAGAATGTGGCCCTCTTGGCAGCTCTGTAAAGATCAGTGTGAATTTTGAGGGGACTAAGAGGAGAATCAAAGTGGTGCTTGGTAGAGAGCCTGTACTGTGAAAAAGAAATGCAGGTTTTCAGTGAATTTATGTTACTTTTTCCTTGAACAAATTTGTCTTTCACTTTTGAAACATTCTAAAGTGCAGGTTAAGTATATGTTTAGAGACTTCTTAACCTAGAAGCCTAAAGCACTCACTGATTTCTTAAAAGTCTGAAGACCTGTTCATCTTTAACATGTTCATGTTACGAGAGTACTGAGTGTGTGATCTACAGGTTTGTGTGCTGTGTGACACCAGTGTTCTGTTGGCTGCCCAGAAGTGGCAGTTGTCTTTGATTCTTATGTAGTGGCTGTAAGGTAGGAAAATTTTAGATGTTTAAGCGTATTTTTCGACATGTTCAGAGCACTGGTCAGTTTTTCTCATGTTCAGTGCTGTGTATCCAAGTCGCTTGTGTGCATTACAGGAATTGGGCATGCTGGTAGTGTGTCTAGTACTTTAACTTTTTGATTGAAGAGATCTTGAGCATCCATATGTTATACAATTTCGTTTAAAGTTTTTTACTGGAGATTGACTGTGTCTTAATTTCTTAACTGATGTTCAACCGAGCCTAGAATTCTACTTGTGGTTCAGTATACTGTCATTTTGTCTGTTATGCGGAAGTGTGCAGGGAGTCTAGAGGTGTTTTTTCCCTTGCCTGCTTAGGCAGCTATAAAATACTCAAAGATGCTGAAGTATTTTGATACACCTTGTAATATGTTTGCTAATTCTAGTCATAAAATTGTGCATTAACAATCTGACAGCTACTTACAATGTGTGTAACTCATTTTTCAGTGGTCAAAAGGCTGTAAATATTCTTTGCATCTCTTAAAACATGAGATTGGGTTTCCTAAAAAAAACCCAACCCCATGTGCTTCTCTGACCTTGGAGGAAGTATGTGACTTTTCTTTGGTCTTTTGTTCTTGTCCTCTTCTTCAAATGCACTGCATTTGTGTTCTGATTTGGTGGGATGTCACTCAGTTAAAATCATGTCCCACATTTATGTTCTCACAGTGGATGCCTCTCTAAAAATCTGTAGTGGTCTAAGTAATAATGTATGCAGTTGGGATAGTTGCTGCGTAGGCCTTGTCATGCCTAGGATTTTTTTTTCTCTGTCCTGGTGTCTGGAAAGCTGTTTAATGTTGTTTAATTGGTAACAGGTGGCTCTTGGTACCTCTTTTCCAGTTGGTATGATGCATGCTACATACAATTTTCACCTCTATGTTCATTCATCAGAGTTGCATATCATATCATTTGGTTTGTTTTCTTACAGCATGTAGTACTTGCTTTTGTATAGGCTTAAATCTTGGGTTTATCTGGAATATTTTGAAATAAGTTGCACTTGGTTTTGTTCCTCGAGAGTTATTTATTGGAGTGTAGTAGCAGTTATCTGCAAGAAGCATAATGACCAGCAGGTAGTTGACATGCTTTTTCCCCAGGCATCTGATAACTGAGACAAGCAGTTTTCTTGTCCTATTGGAAACACCAAACAAAAAGGTAGAAATGCTCAAATGTTATTTATTTTGATGTAATGCAAGAAGACTCTAGAAACCTCTTCCACTAATTGATTCTCTTACCTTCTACCAAGAGTGTGTGGTAGTGCTAGGTTACATCCTTTTGGGATGTCCTTTGTTGTGTGTTCCCACCTGGACTTCCTCAGCTTCTGTGGACAATTAGATGATGTGAATGTGGTCTTGGCAGCACCTGAAAATTCAGGGGAAACCTAGTCAAGGTAATTGTTCTTAATAGACAAACCTGATTAAGCAGTTCTTACTGTAAGTGCGATTTGTTTCTTGTCCCAGTGACGTGCACACCTTGGTTTGTTGGTCATTATGTGCTGTGGAGAAAGAATAAATAACACCAATTAAATCTGCAAGTGTCAACCCTAGTGACGTGCAGGTATGCAGTCATTAAACGCTGAGTAGGCAAATGTTTCATGGGCTCCTGCAAGCTGATTCCACGTCAAAAACCCCCACGTGGGTAGTGAATAAATGTCACTTTAATTATGTGGTGTCTTGTGTATGAAGACCTGTATGAAGCTTTCCAGTTTATCTGGTAGTACTACCTTATTTTATTACATCTATTTTAAAAGGTGCAAACGCAGTGGTGGCTTAGTTTTAATAGTAGACGCAAAGTCAATCTTAGGTTAAAGAACACATTATGAGCAATAGCAAAGTATTATTAAGGATTCTAATTTTAGTGTAGAAACTGCTTGTGGAGGTATCTGACTTTACTAGATAATAGTGTAGCAATTAGCAGATCAAGGTGTGAGTTGGTAAAATGTGTACAGGATTGCCTGGATTCATGTATTTCTAGAATCTTTTAAAATCTGTGTGCTTGTGGTTTGGGGTAGACTCCATAGCTGGAAAGAGGTAAGAAACAGACTTTCAGTGCCATTTAGTGAACTTGGATACTTTGTATTTGACTAATAGTGAAAAATCCTGTGTTATGCAAGTCCTTTAGCCTGGTGGTCAGAATATTGAGAAAAAGGTACAATGAAAGGAAATGGGAGCTGGTATGGTTAACCAGCCATAAAAGAAAATGGTCCTTTTTCTATTTTCCTTGATGGCGGTGGGAAATAACAGGTAGCAAAGCCAAACTGCTTTAGGTTTCTGTCTGAGAACAGCCAGAAAATGGATTTGTGGCAGAAAGCTCTGCTTCCAACTTTACAATTCTCACCAGGTTTAATCTGGTGTGTACAGCTGTATGTGTCCTTGATGGGCAGCCTGGGGCTGAAAAAATACCTTTTCTGGCTGGGTTATGTTTTGCAGGGGGTGGCATAAATCCTGGGTCCAGATCATAGTTAGCCAGGCCTTGGAGGTGAGTTGTCATGTAGTGTTTTGAGCAGCAGTTTGAAACAATGGTTAGTCTGGGTTTTGTTAATGCTAGGTAGCTTTCAGAATATCCTAAGGGACTTGTCATTGTCGTGATTAAACTGCCTGTGCTGAGTCAGATATCTTTGTCCAGGAATGGACCTTCACGTAGTTAAGCAGAAGGTGACCATTGGTGTAATGGGAGGTATTGAGACTCATGGTATTTTTTCAGTTCTCTGGAGGTGCTTAATCCTTTATGATGTTTTCTTGTGTTAGAAGTGGTGAAATAGCATGTGCTTAGTAGTTTTGTATTGATTCGTACAGTTTTAGTTACAGTACTTCTGAAGATTGACTAGGGAGACTTCTGTATGTACTGAAAGCTGTAAGATGCGTAAACATGAATGAGATTCTCAACTGAAATTTTTGGAAGATACTTTGTGTTCATCGAGAATAAGTCTTTTTGATAATTAAGTGTAATAGCATTTGTAAATCAATTGTAAATATTAGGTGTCTCAACTAAGTGTTGTGAATGAAAGTGAGCTTCATCACAAAACCTAGTGCTCACTTTGCTTCCACATTATCAAGGCTTTTCTTGTATGCTTATTGTATTGGCACATGTAATATTTCTCACCTAGTTGGAAGCCCCTGAAGGGGCAACACCCTAATTGTAGGTATCTGTACTTGGCTTCTTGTAGTATGAGGCAAAACATAACTTGGAAGAAGAAATATTGAAATGCTTTTGTTGTGTTTTACGGCCTTTGTGTGTTGACCATCTTTATTTGGTTTTGGGGTTCCTGTATGTGATTGAAGAGAAGGGTGTATATTTAATCCCATCAACAAAAAAAATGTAGCTAACACCAGAGATTGCTTCAGTCTATCTAGAATAAACTTACTAAGCTTTTTGATCGGCTTATTTTTTATAATATTACACTGAAGCAAATTTGATATTGTTCAACACTCTGCTTCTCTGGGTTTGTCAGGGATGTTGCCCACTAGGGAAATTTCAGGAAGCATGTAGTTTTACTGAGAGGCAGAAAGTAGTACTACCTGCCCCTTGTACTATGTAAATCAAAGCACTGTCCTAGTTGTTACTGCCCCTTTAGGCCTTTGCATCTCAGTCTTTTCACTGCAAACATTGGTGCAGCATAAAGGTGTAACTTCTCTGAAAGAAAACATAATATGCTTAATAATGCTAAATGCATTCGTAATGAAAAGAAAGCTGGACTGTGAAGGTTAAACAGTGTTTATCACTTCAAATCCATTCAATTTTTCAGCAGCTTTGGTAATGATAAACTGAGTAATATGGAAGTCTGGAGTAAACTGTTCCATTAATTAGTTGACTTACTTAATCCACCCCTACATTTCTTTTTTCTCTTTAAGACCATAAAATTTAGATTCATCTTTAAGTACTACTTTTATGTTCCTGTATTTAGGGATGTCTAGAGCCTTTGGCTCTGTTGTAGTTGGTATTTGCTTATGTTACTGAGGTGTTTTTCCTTTCACAGGATCAGCTGTATAGGCATATTACATTAGCTGTAGGGCATGAACTCCAGTCCTCATTCCTTGGCTCTGTAATATTCTAGCGCGGATTTCAGATTAGGGAGAGATGGTGGTAATGAGCAGGGACGCTTGGCCTAACAATAATGCTTTGTGTTCCCTGCTTTGAAGAAATGGCATTAGAATTTTGAACCTGATATGGTGGCTTGTTGAACTGAATTACAAGCTTATGGGGAGGGTTGCATGCAGAGGGAATATGTTATATTTCACCTCTTCCTGTTAGAGTATTTTTGTCAATCTCTAGCACTGTCTCTAGAGATTTGAAAAAGCAATACTTGAAGTCAGCCTAATCTGTGGTAAACATTTATAATTTTCTCAGTTTGAAATTCGAGTACTGATGTGTGTCAAAATTCTGCTGTTTGGTACCTGAAGCTTTATTAGTAGCAATGGTGTGAGTACAAAGGTAACTACTTACCAGTTTGGTTCCTAGCTGATTTCAGACCTGAGAATTGCAGGCATGTCTCCCGCTTTTGTAGTAACAGACTTGTCTAAATAAACAGGAGCTGTATATCTCTTTCCAATTATGCTTTGTCAGAAGCTGATTAAAAAAATTATTTTCCTTCTGAAATAATTATTCTGGAAATTAGTTTGGTTATGCATATTCTAGATAACCTGGCACACTATATATTTCTGAAAGAACTTGGAGCTGTTTCAAAATAAGACAAATAGGTAAACCATTCTGGAAACGAATGACATGGGGAGCAAATCACTGAACAGCAAAATGGGAATTCCTGCAGTTAGTATTTATTGTAGGACCTGTTCAGATGTTGAAGAATAAAGGGCTGCAGATTCCATGATGTGATTTCACCCTCTAATCCAGATGAATTAGAAGAACTCTTGGCTTCAGTCACCTTAAAGTTACTTCAAAGAACTAAATTGCTTCAATAAAAATTGAGAAGGAATGTATTAATAACTCCTTTCTTCAAATAGGAAACCACTCCCAATCCTCAGCCTTCAGAAGAGGAGAAAACCGAGCCAGCACCAAGTCAGGAGGTTGCCAGCCCTGAACAGTACATTAAGCATCCACTACAAAACAGGTAAGTAGTACAGAAGCCTGATTATAATTCTACCAAAGATAGAAGAGTGCCTGTGGCTGCACAGCTGTCTTGTTTAACCTTTTTTTTAGCAGCATTTAGAGCATTCTCAGTTCTTGGACGATTTTTTTGCTGTGAGGTTGCAAAGGAAATAAAATCTAATCTCATTGTAATTGAGAGTCTTTTCACATAGTGTTGTTACAGAAGCTGAAAATCTTTAGAATTTTTCTTAATGCAGTCAGGTAATTGGGAAGAGTGTGGCTTTGCATTTAGTTGAAGGCAGGCATTGGTTTGATGCGTTTGGTGTATCTTAAGAGACTTGTGCTGAGGTGGGATTTCTGCTAAGGACAGCTGGAAGACCTTCCATTCTGCCTTTTGCTTTGTGCAGTTAAGGTGCCATTGGTAAAGACTTCTCATTCAGCCTTACTCCTTCATATCTTACTGGGGTCTTTTTGTTCTTCGGAAATGAAAGTAGTTGAAGCTGTGTTAGTCAGCCAAAGGCTTGATCATATGAGTGGTTGGTGTCTACAGTAATATTGTTCTTACTATATGTAGAAAACACAGCAGAAGAAATGTTAAGTGCAAATGCACACAGTTTGTACCAGTGTGATGCTAAGAGGGAGAAAATGTAGGCCACCTAAATTTTCTTGCTTAACAAGAAAAACATGGAATAGTAGTTAAGTGTAGTTGTAGTTAAGCGTAGTTGTTACCAAAAAATCAAAGCCCTCTAAGTAAATTGTCTTCAGTGTGGAAAAAAAAAAAAACCCAGGTATGTTTTAAAAGCTATTACTCAGCATTTTGCTGAGCTGTGGAGGCAATGGGGACTTCACCAGGAAGCTTTGTGTTTGAAAACCTTGAACTACCTTTCTGCAGTACAGATAGTGGAAGCTTGCAGGTTGAATTCCTGTAAACGTGCTCAAAAGTTACTCCAGCAACATATACTGCAAAAAGAGCAGCTAGGAAGTGATTTTCTCCAGGTAAGTTGAAGAGCTGATGCAGAGTGCTCTGAACTTACTGTTGGCAGGTAGGTGCTGCCCTGAAGTGAACAAGTGACAAGTGGCACCTTACTCTTCTTCTAAGTTTTAAGCAAGTGTGGAAAACCACTCAGCACTCTAGTGCTGTGTTGGGTACATCCTGTTTTCCCTTGGCTTTCTCTAAACTTCTATCCTTACTCTTTTTATCTCTGAATACTTCGATTAAATCAATGCTGACGTTCCTTTGCAAGTGGCAGTGGGGCTATTACTGGAAAATAGTAAACTCCCAAAGCAAGGTTTGAAATGTCAGGACATGTCTCAATACAATATTGATATCTGGTGACTTAAAAGTACTCCACTGTGAGAAGATAAATCTGCTGTAGTGCTAACCTGAGTGATTTCAACACTAAAACTATTGGAATGCAAAATAACTGTTTTGTTAAAATACCTCATCAGGTTCCCTGTTCCAGCATTTTAAACAATGCTTTTTAGATCCAGAAAAAGCATCTTTATGTGAGAGCTTCAGTTCATAATAAGTGTTGAGATTTGTGCTCAACAGAGATGATAATAATTAAAAAAAATTGATGGAAAGTTTTATGCTTAGTTTTTATATGCAGATTAAAGAAGTTGAATCAATTATAGTTGGTGTTTTTTTAAGATTGTTGCCATTAGTAAGCTTAATGCAGCTTCCCTTGTAGAATTTATGCTCTGGTGTGTGAGTGTTTGGGAAGCTTTCATGTTGTATAGCTTTGCAGAGATATAAAATTGCCTATTGTAACCTTTACAAGGAAATTACTGGAAAGGGAACTGTGTTCCTACTTTGAATAGTTGGTGGTGTTTTAATCAGTTATATGGTAGGAGATTGCAGTTTAGCAGTGGCAGTGAGGAGAAACATCTGAGGCTTAGGGGCCTATGTCTTAGAAACTTTCCAGTACTGTTTAAAGTATTCACTTAAACAGATTGATCAAATCAAAAATTGATTTGTGTAACGGAAACACAGATAACATTGAACTGCAGAGTTGGATTTGAAAATTTTCTCATGTAACTTATTGGTGAAAAGTGATTTCCGTGCTCATCTCTTATTCTAATATCTTAAAATATTCTGATACGTTAAAATTTGCAATTAGTTTGGATATAACAATACATGTAATGAGTTGTATTTTGAATATGCATTAATTCCTTGATGCTATTGTTTTGTTTTTCCTTTAGATGGGCACTCTGGTTTTTTAAAAATGACAAGAGCAAAACTTGGCAAGCAAATCTTCGTCTTATCTCAAAGTTTGATACTGTTGAAGATTTTTGGGCGTAAGTAAAGATTCTTCAATCTGCATGATAACCCTCACAAATGCTGGCAAAACTTATGCCAAAGTAAAAAATCTCATAAAGTATTTAATTAACTTCAACTTTGAGTGTAATTTGAGATGTTTGCTAGATGGAAGGTGAGGTCTACCCCATTCTTTAGGAATTTTTCATGCTTTAAATGCATATTGTCTTGCTGTTAACATTGCAACAATACTTATATTGATATGTACATAACCTACATGTAGAGAACTGTATTTGTACAGTAGCTATCTTTGTAAATGTTTGTAGCCAGCTGTGATTGACACTTTCTCAGTTTTGCTAGTTGATAATGCTCTTGGACAGCTGGCTCACTTCAGATATTCAAGAGCACCTGGATCTGGAGCATAGTAGGTAGGAGGTTGCTGCAAATTAATGGCACTCTTGAAAGAAGTTCATTAGAGATTACAGAACACACTACCTTATTCTAAACTGAACGTCTGCGAAAGCAGTTAGGCTCAAATAGCAAGAATAAAGCCTTTGAAAATAGGCCTATGCTTTCCAAACACTTGCTGCAGTCAGATTTGAGTCATGGATTGATTCTTTTGGATGTGATCAGTAAGGGTGAGATGGTGTCTCTTAGAGGAATAATGAGACCCATCGGTGACCTGTTAGCATCAAGGGGGAAAATAGATGCTGAAAGTGTTGAACAAGTATTTAGTGGTGCTGTTGTCAGAGGGGAATAGTATTCTGCTTGTAACTGGCTTTCCTGTTCCTACTATGGAGGTGACCGATATGTGCTAAGAGGCTAAATCGCTTGAAGTTCAGTATTAAAGTTGGTTAAAGGCAAGGTTCTTTTGTCCTCCTATAACCAAGACAGTCTGGGTAATTAAAAAATGTGCTTAATCTAGATGTACACAGTCACAAGCCGTTGAAGGTATGCTTCCCTTGTGGTTGGTGTGGGAAATAGATGTGTTTTTCTGGAGAGAAAATACTAAGGTTAAGGTGAACTTATCAAGAAGCGATAAATCTGTAACTGGTTTTGTAAATTCCTCTGATTTCTAATTGTTAAAACGTCACAGTAATTGCCTTTTTTTGGTGCTGGACCATGCCTGAATGTTAGTGGATCTTGGACTGTAGAATACTGTGGTGTGGGGGCTTTTTTCTGAAGTCTGACCTTAACAGTGCAGGAAAATAACTGCTGTCTCCTTGGTAGGGGAGGAGACAGTGTGTATGCCTTTTTTTCTGATTTGTGTAGTTGTAAATTTAATTCAGAGTATATATCGTTTATTTGCTGTTTGATGTCTGTTCTTGCCTTCTGAGTCTTTATTTCTATTTGGGTTGTTAGGCCTACAACCTTTATCCCTGGAGTAACATTGCTCATAAAGTCACTCTCTGCAGAGAGTAGGCCATAGGAATATAAACAATTATCCTTATTCCATGTGCGTCTTTAGAGAGTACACAACGCACAGAAAACTTGTTGCCATGAAAGTCCAATGAGTTAAGTTTCTAATAACTTTGTTATAACTAGGTTTAAAAGGAGCATTGGTATTTCTGGAAAATACGATTGTATAGGAATCCAGCAAGTGTTCATAAACCAGTTGCCTTTCTGCTGCTTTAAGCCCAGAGTATCTTAAAGCTAGAACTTTTGTACTTCGGAAAAATACTTGGGGAATAGGGTTGCTTCTGAAGTAACTTTAATGCTCTTAAATTTTTGTATTTTATTTGGTCATACGTTTTATTCTTTAAGAATTTTGTACCTTAAAACAATGCTTAGTTTTTAATCCTGCTTTTTTCCCCTCCAATAGTTTATACAACCATATCCAGCTCTCTAGTAATTTAATGCCTGGTTGTGACTACTCGCTCTTTAAGGTATGTTTGCTAACCTTTTCTCTTCACTTTTGGATGTTGATGGATGGTTTCCTGACTAAGTAAGACCAGGGAATTCACTTCAGATACTTTGGAACATGGTTGGGAATGTCCTGAAGGTATTAATTTTTTTGTGAAGTCCCAAGCACATGTACTCTGAAAAGGAGGCTGTCACTATTTATGAAAATGCAAATACTTCTTTAACCTGCTTCACAGACAGTATATTTTAATCTGTTGCTATGCTTGTCTTCATTCTGTTTGAGATACTTGTACACATAATTAAGTCTCAATTTTTATAATATGAAAGATTTTCCAGCCCTGTCATTTGATGTGACGTGAAATGAGTTAAAATGTCTGAGTTCTGTGGGAGACTGCAGTGTTCTCTAGTATTCTTCATGAGTACTGCTAGCCAGATGCACAGTACTCCTGTAATTTTTACACTACCAGTTGTGCCATACTACTTTTATGTGAAATGGAAAACCAGTGTTGCCACTTCAGGCGTGCTGAGGAAGTGTTCAGACTAGTGATTTGGAAATGCTGATGGGAATCCTGCCTCAGCTGGGGTAGAGATCTGAACTGGAGCTCTGTCCTCTCCAAAGTGCTTCCAGTGTACAACTTCCTTTCTGGATTCAAATACCTAAATAATGCTCTAAGTTCTGCTGCCTGGTTTCTCCTTTGCTTATAAAATATAGACACTGTCAGGGACTACTTGGTAGACAGTGTATGTCATTTGTGAACCTTAGCAGCCTTAGGTAGTGAAGAGGTGGTGATGCTTGGTTGGGTTTGGGAAGGTAATGGTATTTTATGTGACTGAGAAGCCTTACTAGTGCATTTCAAGAACCTGTAGACCCTTTAGAGGTTAGGATATCAATGGATCATGCTTGTATTTATTACATGAATGCTAAATCTGTAGTTGAAGTATGTGTGTCTGTTCTGTGTTTGCATACCATAAGTTGGCAAAATGTAATTATTTAAATACATGGAACAGGTACAACATTGTCAACTGCTGCAGGCTTCCTAGCCATCTCTTGCTGTTCTGCTTTTTTCGTGACCTCTTAAGGGTGCCCCTTAAAGGTGATTAAGTAGTTTGAGCCTTGCAGCTGCTGGCAAGGGTGTTAAATTTAAAGTGAACTGACACCACTCTGTCCTGCATGTTGAACACCTCATTAATTTTCAGCCAAATTTTGGTAGTAGAGCTCTCAATAGGTATTTCTTAACCAAATTTCTCTGTCTAGACAGTTAGCTGCTTTCTTAATGGCTGACTTTGCTGAAATGCAGCGTAGCTGGTGGGTATGGGAGTGGCTGCTTTCCAGAGTCATTTGACTCAGTGCAGGGTCGTGGTAGAGCATGAATCAGAATGCAACTTGCTTCTAAATGGTGTGCTGATTTCTGTGGCCCTGGCAATTAAAACCCTCTTATTCTCACCTTGTATGTGCAGGAAGTCATTGAGATAGACTGCCAAGGGTGTCAGTTTCAATGCATTTGTCTTTATGCTTAAGCCAAGCACTTGGCCAATGTTGCAACGAGTCCAAGACTTAAAAGGACTCCAGAGTGTAGCTGCTAATTTTATCTGGTTTCAAATGGGGCAAAGTAAATGTTTGACTGTGCCTGTTCCCACAGTTTATGTAATGTTGTGTAGCTAAGACTTCTGCCAGGGCTATGAGTTTTCTGCAGAAATGGAAGTTCATTAGAGAGAGTGCACTTTTTAAACTAGTTTGGAACCTTGGTATTGGTAGGAGACGTAATTTCTGGATAAGTGTGCCTTGAACTATACACTTTTAAGTTGCTGTTTCAGTTATCACTGGCCTTTTGGTTATTCTTCTGGATATATACAGATCAAGTCTGATTTCACTTCTCGTTGTTCTTTGCAGGATGGGATTGAACCCATGTGGGAAGATGAAAAAAACAAACGAGGAGGACGATGGCTAATTACACTAAACAAACAGCAGAGACGAAGTGACCTTGATCGCTTCTGGCTAGAAACAGTAAGCACTATGGCTTTAAGTTGCAACTGAAGAGTCTTGCATTTGTATTTTAACGGGTGTTTTGTGTGCTATGCTAGACTCTTAACTTCCTGGCAGCAGTGTTCTGTAAGTTTTTGTTGGTAGGTTGTATTTGAAAAGTGATTGTTCAATAACAATGCTCAGTTTAGTTGTATTCTGTTGAATAGTTTTTTATAATGGGCAGCCAGAAATAGAGAGAATTCTACAGGACAGATTTAGCCTTCTCCTATGGAACGCACAGAATAGCTGTTGAGCTACTGGAAAAATAATACTTCATCATGAATGTGACTCCCAAATTTAATTGCTTAAATGTAACTGTTTTACGTGTACTCTGATGTGAATTGTTTTCAGGTTTTGGTCTTGCTGAAATGAGGTAGTTTCAGATTTACTTTTGTTCTTTCTGTACTTAGCGTAACACTAGGATAGGCAAGTAATAGTATAATTTTCTTGTGCACTTTAAAAATACTTTTTTTTCATTTCTGTTATTTTTCTAGAATAGATGTTTTGAATGGCATATATTCTTACAGAGATTACTTGGGTTGCAGTAAATGTGCTGTAGTAAAGGATACAACTGCAGTGTCTAGGAACTGACTCAGAATAGCCTAAGAGTTCGGTGTGTGATCTGGGCCTTAGGGGAATGGATTGCAGGCAGTACAATGCGAATCTCTGATCTTTTTTTCCCTGCTTATGTGAGACACAAGTAGTATTGCATGACTTTTAAAGGCAGAAGTAGCCTTCAGGATCAAAGCAGAGGTGTACAAAATACCAGAGCTATTGGGAACTTTCTAGTCACTGTAATAGTGATTTGAAGAAAGGATGATGAGCGTTATACTACCAGGCAATATGATTGACTGCACATGAGTATGTCTTGTGTGCACTTGGCCTTTCTGCCTAAATACCTGAGTCTTGCTGACTCTTAATAACCATTATATATGGCTTAGAAACATGTAGGTAGTCCATGCAGACTTCAGGCTAAAGAGCTCTGTTTTTTGTTTAGCAGCAAGCAGTGGCACAGAGCTCAAATACCCAGGTATACCTTGCCACTTCTGATTCCAGTAATTATTTGTAGCTAATTTTCTCCAATAAAAATCAAAACCTCTTCCTTTACCACTCCCCTTTGCAATGGATTTTTATTGTAATCTAATAGCTTCTACCATTCTTCACTGTAAACTAAACTTCATTTGAGATGACTTTTTTCCCTTGTGCAGCAATCATGAAGGTTGTACTTGACTGTAGTGTTTATTGAACATGGTAGTCATCTTTGCATGTGTATATACCAAGATTGTTGATCAATATTTTGAATGCTCGTGTGGTTTAAACTTAAAACATTTCTGGCTGCTTTATTCAGTGAATGTGTGCATCCTACAGTTAGGTGTAACATTTAAAATTACAACTGATTTATTCAGTAGCATACTTTGTCCTTTTTGTATTTCCTTGATGAAGTCAGCCCTTGCAGTTCTCATAGGTACTGAAAGACCTGATTTGTTAAAAAAGTTGCAGGTGTTGAATTTCCAAATGTTACAAGTGATTCTGGAAAATTATTGTAACTGCAGTGTATTTAACGTACTGTGCAAGTGAAGTAAACAACCATCCATTTGAGGACTAGTACCTTAGCATGCAGAAGGATTTTTAATTCAACATAAACTAGATGACTGTCTTAACCACAAGAAATTCTGTTCTGTATATTTCAAAAATGCTTGGTTTACAAGTTGAAGATTTTTAAAATCACTTTCACAGTTAGTGTTTTTTTGTGCAGGCATGTGACCTACTCCAGTCTGATGCTTCTGAAGTGTACCATCTATGCCAATTCCAAGCTTCCCTGCCAGAAATCTGTGGGGAAGAATCATGTATTACTTCTATGCTTTTATTTTTGCTTTTGCTGTACATGCTATTCAGGATTACAGATTTCCACTTCAGAGTCTGGGAATTCTGAAGCTTTCTGAGTGTGCTGATAGGAAGTAACAGTTCATTAGTGCTTTTCATCTAAGTTAGCCTGGTTTACCTCTGAGTTGATATACTTCAGAACTGAAGGGTGACCTTACATAGCTGACACTGCCCAGATAGTTCTTCCAAAGTTCCTTCTAGGTGATGAACACAGAGACTTTAAAATTTGTGGTTTTCTACCTGTGCTGAATGTGCTTCAGAAAGAAGAATAAACTCCTTTAATTCTTTCCTGGTTTTGGATTGGGAGGATGGGAGGCAACACTACATAAGTGATCAGCTCTATTAGAACTTGCAGTGCTGGGGCAGGAGGAGAGATGGAAAACTCAAGGGAGGAGGAAGGTACCTTACAACGGGGTTCACTTGTAACATTTGGAACTTCAAGAAGATACTGCAGTAATCAAAAAATGAGTGCTGTGTGACAAGTGGCTATGAGCAGTAAAATGTAGTGTTTCTCAAAGTTCTTTGTGTGCTAGGGTTTGAATGATGAAGCAGGACTCTGAACTGCTACTTCTAATGGTTAATCTTTGTTTTGTAGCTGCTGTGCCTTATTGGGGAGTCGTTTGATGACTACAGTGATGACGTATGTGGTGCTGTTGTTAATGTTAGAACTAAGGGTGATAAAATAGCAATATGGACAACTGAATGTGAAAACAGGGATGCTGTTACGCATATAGGGTAAGTAATGTGTCAATGTCTTGAATATAGAGTGTAACTATGCATTTAAAGTCACTACCTTAACAGAGAATGTACTTGAGGCAAATGTAGCCTGCGCAGAGAGGTAGCCCCTGTTCAGGTAAAACAGTGCCAAATTATTTGAGTTACTATGGGGTTTTTTTGTGTGTGAGGTTATGTTAGTAACTTCATTGCACTGCTGCTCCAGCTTCACTGTAGTTTAGAAATAACAAAGAATTGAATACAAATCTTGGCAGAATTTTTCATTTAAGAGTGAAACATTGTAACTAATACCTGTAGGTGGTGTGGATTCTGTTGCAGCCTGCCTGTCTGTAAAGGTGGGCAGCCAGTAACATTGGGTAGATTTTTCTCAAGAAAGTGGTGCTCACAAATAAGCAAGGAAAGGCTTTGTAAATCTTAAGCTCACAAGGATGTCCTTATATTTGAAAACAGCTGGACAGATGTTTTTGTCTCTGCTTAGTACAAATCAAACAAAATAGTGCTGAGTTTCAGGGATTATTTGAGGTGTAGTAGTATGTTGTAGCTTTTCAGTAAAAGCAACACTAGTTTTCTCTTACTATGTTTCTGTGGAAAATGCATGTTGTGCTCTGCTATTTAGCAAATATTGCCAAAGCTAGCAGATTCCTTATGCTTTAGCATTGATGCCTCAAAATTACCTGCTATTAAATTTGGTCATTGTATGCCACTTAGCTGGTGAAAAATAATGAAAATATCCTCCCAGCTTAGCACACCTGTCTTAGATTAAACTGTCAGGCATGGTAGCTTGCTAACATTTTTCATTTATTTCATTTACTTGACACATTCCTCATTTGGACCTTTATGAATCCAGTGGGGTCTGCCTTATACTAGCAATTTTATTGTGCAATCTCATTCAGACTGAAAGGTAAGTGTTTAACAATAGACATTTAGAACTGGTATGCATCTTCTGCTGGCAGAGAATAACCTTGCATCAAACCTCAAAGGCATCAATGTTTTTAGAGTGGTATTAACCATTACCTTAGGAGCTAAGATGACTCCATTGGAGAATGAACTGTAAAAAAAAAAGCTAAGATTTGGCAAACTGACACAATGACTAAGGTAAGTTGTGTTGACTACCTGCTGTCACGTTGCCACAGCTCCAAACACAATACATCAAGCTTTTATTTAACAGTTAAAATTGTGGTAAGCCATGGCCCTGTAAACTGCTCCGTGATGATTTAGGGTAAGCTAAAAACAAACTTTATATAGTTTTGTTAATCTGCAGTTGGACAACCTTGTTCTGTGGTTTAGTCAGAGCTTGCAGCCTAGTCTCCTTCAAGGCTTGCATCTTATGCTTTATGCTACGGAACACCATGTGTATGTAAAGATGAGGGAGGGTTACTGGTGCTTCTTAAGTCATAAATTCCAAGCTGATTTTTCTTAAAGCTCCTGTTGGGTAGTTGCCCATTACTAGTACTGTAATTAACCTGCTTTCTATCAATAGAGAAAATAGTCTGTGCAGCTGAGGTGTGTGATGGTGAAAAGACTGTTCCAGGGAATTGCTGCTTTATTTGGTTCAAGTGACTTCATCTAAGTAGTTCTGGAGTTGTGGACCATGACTTCTTCATAGATGTTTTATTTCTGTATGTGGGAATGTAGCTTGCTGATAGTAATGATATTCACATGAATGCAGTAGAATTCCTGTTTTCTACATCTATGTAGCCCTGTTAATTATTTTTTCGGCAAGACCTTGTCCTACTTTTATATGGCAAGTCATTCACACAGAACTAAAGTTGATGTTTAGATTACATAAGCTGGAAAAATGCTGTTTGAAGTCATTTATTGATACTTTAGTGATTGTTTCTAAATAGGCAACTGTTTTTCATTAAGATATCAGCAGATCTTAAAGGCAGGTGTCCTGTTACTAATTCTTAAGGGCTTTGTCTAAACTGTTGTTCTGTTTCTTTCCTGCAGGAGAGTATACAAGGAAAGATTAGGACTTCCCCCAAAGATAGTGATTGGTTATCAGTCCCATGCAGACACAGCTACTAAGAGCGGCTCCACCACTAAAAATAGGTTTGTTGTTTAAGAAGACACCTTCTGAGTATTCTTTCATAGGAGACTGCGTCAAGCAATCGAGATTTGGGAGCTGAACCAAAGCCTCTACAGAAGCAGAGTGGACTACATTTAAATTTGATTTCCATCTAAGTGTTGCAAAGATTTGTGAGAAGTCTCATTCACCTTTGTCTTGTACTTCTGTGTTTATTTTTTTTTTCTATTTTGGCTGAAGTAACCATTATCAATCAGAATTTTAGTACACTTCACCCCTCAAATCCATGAATGTTTTCCTGGCCCACTCTGTAATAGCTTGGTAGAAAAATTACTGTTATGAGAAAAAGTTTGTGAAAAAACACAGTATTCAGAAAAGTTGCATTTCTGTACCTGCAGGAAATTACTGTTTTACGTCCACATTGTATGCAGTAACATTTTGCTGGTTTGGAAAAGAGTATGGTGCATACAGTTTTCTAGCAATTTTTTGATACAGCATCATCTTTGCTGTAACCTATGCTGATGGCTGCTAGATTAATTTATTTGTTTTCCCTATTTGATAACATTAGTGATATTTTGATTTTCAGTTGTTTTTGCTCATGTAACATTTGGTGAAGAATCTGGGAATATGACAAAGGTGGAATAAACATTAATTTTGTGCATTCTTTGGTAATTTTTTTGGTTTTTTTGGTAACTTCAACGCTTTGCAATGGATTTATGCATTTCAGTCAAATCAGTGATCCGTTTGTGTGATTTCCTAAAAAGAATTGTGGATTTTTTTAATGTAACATCATAATTTACATTCCTTTCTAGAAATAGTATGTCTGGTTTTGTATCTTATGCTGTATTTTAACACTTTGTATTACTTAGGTTATTTTGCTTTGGTTGAAATGGCTCAATTAGAAAAGCGGTCCCATTCATATTAAGACAGTGTACAAAACTGTAAATAAAATGTGTACAGTGAATTGTCTTTTAGACAACTAGATTTGTCCTTTTATTTCTCCAACTATACAGCAAGTATTTGTACTTCTGACAAGGCAGTCTCTACTGTGGCTTCTATTGTAGTGTCTTCCAAGAAAGATAAAGTCTGGAGCTATAGTCTGTTGAAACTTCTAATAAATCTGTTAGATAGCACCCTAAAATCAAAGTGAAATTATATTGTTGTGGCTAGTGTTTTTTCTTAGTGTTTGTTTGGACTAATTGATCATGGTTTGCATTGTTTCTCTTTTGACTTTGGCTTATGCCAGCTGAGAAATTCAAGGGTACTATAAAAAGCCGTCTAGTTCAGGTAGGAGCTACACTAAAAGCACTGAAGTGACTGATTCTACTTCACGTATATAATTGCCATATGAAGTACAAGTAAAGCGTGCTAGAGACATGGCTGCAAAATGGAAGTATATGTGGATCTAGATAGTTTGCTGTTACGTATGTCTTAGAATGAAATGAAACTTCATTGGTTTGGAAGTTGCTGTAGGAGCTGTAAGTTTGCTTGACTTGCAGGATTGGAGGAAGTTTTGGAAGTAATTGTATTGACTTCTTTTGAGCACAATGTGAGAGGCATTTTCTTTCCACCCCTTAGTAAAGCACGCAGTAAAATCAATGCTTTATTGCTAATTTCTCTTTTTTTCAGTGTGATGTACTTCAAGATCTTGCCAGGGCTTTATAGCCTTTCTTCAGTTAAACTTAAAACCAGATGCTTATTGGGGTTCTGATGTTTGTGATAACTCCCTAAAGCAAGTTTAGTCACTGTGGCAATGAAGCTTCAGCTGAATCAGGCTTTTAAATCTGCCTGATCAGGGCACTGAAGTGTTTGTGTGCTAAGGGGCTCGAACACTTTCTTGCACATTTTATAAGAAATGTGTTGTAAATAGTGTGTTAGACTACACCAAAAAGGCATTACGTTAACTTCTGGATCGTTCGTACGTCTGTTTACTAGAAACACTTACAGTAAGTATCTATATCTAATGATATTATGCCTTCAGTATTGCTCATTAACCAGGATAGATGGTGGATGCGGAGAGAGCTATTAGGCTGTCTGTTGTTTTCTGTGGGTTCTAGTGTAACTGGTTGCCTGCCCTGATTCTGCTGGCATGCAAAGTCAGGTTTCTTTAATAGGACTGTTCATAGTAGAAGATAGCAGTCTCTGCCTATTTTCCAGCTTACTGCTTCAGCTAATCATCTTTGCAATTAGAGTAAGTTTTTTGAAGTAAATTTCTCTGAACTGTTTCTGTTCTATATCAGCCTCAAACTGAGTAGTATTTATAAAGGCTTTGATATTTGTGAATAAACCAGTAATGCTTGTATGCATGGGAAGGTAAAGATGAATCGGTTTCTTGAGTTACCGCACATTGGATTATTGACGTCTGTGTAATTTGGGAGCACTGGGGCAAGGCTTCCCTAGAATGAGTAGAATTCAGAAACAGAGATAGTGATGCCCTTTTGTAAAGAGCGTTGAGATTAACCTAAGTGCTGTTGTGAGAAAAGTAGTATTGGACTACAAGACTGACTGGACTGTTGTTCAGGGTAGCAGCAGTATTTTGTTCATCTGGAAAGGTGATTGATAGTTTTTCAATACAGTCTTAGGTTTTTGAGCCTGAGCTTATTTAAGCAGCCAACTGACTTGCACTGTAATTTGAAAACTTCTTGTAGGTTGATTTGAGACTCTTCACTGCTTAAATAACAGTTACCATGTTTCTAGAAGACTTGAGTGAAAATTAAATTACGTATTTGTTTTTATCAAATATATAACCTCTGCCTTTAATTCATTGCTAGGAGAAGCAAGTCACCATGAACCTAATTTTCTTCAGCTTGCAAATCATTTTGTGCTGTGTACTAATGTTCTGATTACTATGGTGTAGTTTGTATTCTTATACTATGGGAGAAAGCAGAGAGCTCTCCATTCTGCATATTAATAGAACAGCCACAGGCTCATAAGGAAAAAACAGTAAATGTTTAATTTTAAGTATCTAGTTTTGCTATAAAATATTCAGTGTCATTAAACTTCTGGCTAAATGGGTAGCTGTTGTCAATGTGCGGTTTTAATAAGCTTGAGAGGACTAAAGAATGTCTGAAGCACCTACTCAGAAGTGAGTTTATATGGTACAAAACCAGCAGAGCAGTGAAGGAATGCAGGAACTTGCTGTTTGCAGAGGTGTTAAGAATGTGCCAGAATATAGCCTGGGAAGAAGGGGTAAAAGAGGACTATTTGTGAATTCACAGGTTCTGGGTTTACTGTAAGTCTCGGGCTGTGCAATGCCTTTCATTGTCACTTTGTCCTGCAGCACTGTCACTGTCTTGTGTTCCATGCTGTCTCTTGCTCAGGAAATTGTTAATATTACTCATATTCTGGGAACTTGGAGTGATAGCTTTTAGCAAAGCTTGGACTGAGCTCGAAACTTCCATCCCACCTAATGGAGTCTTTTCCTACAGAAATGCTTGGAAAAAATATTCCAGACTCCGTGGGACCCTTACTAAAGCAAAAAAGCATTGCATTTCAGCCTAGTGATGTGGATCTTCCCTTTGTGTATGACCTCCCTTGTTTCCAAGAAGCTTTACTTTTGAGTGTGGGCCTAATGGTTTTAAAATTAGATTTTACGAGCGTCCTGCACTGAAGTACTAAACCAAATAGTTGAGCTCATTAGTTAAACCCATAGAACTTTCGGACTACCTAGCACTTAATTTGTAGATGACTTCACTTTTTTAAGGACAGTCAATGTTTTTTGTGAATTTTGTGTGTAGTTTTTAGTAGAGCTTACAATACATCTTATATGCACAATTTGTGCCTTTTCATAATGGGCAAGAAACAGACAAATGAAAATGACATTACCAGTAAGGAAATAGTTTATACTTATTTCACTTTGGGACATTTCATACCTGTCTGTCCAAACCAGACTTGGAGAGCAGGAGTGCAGAGCGTATTAGTAAGCAGTGTGAAACCAGTCCTAGGCCTGGCTGTCAAATGCACCTGCTGGAACTCTCAGTTATCATTTCAAAGCTTCAGAAGCTGTTAAGTCTTGAAGACTTCCTATTTTGATCTCTGTAGGACACTAGACACTAGCTGCTTGAACAGACTTTCTGCCTTTTAGCTCTTAGTTTTGTATTCCACCAGAACTTGTTTTCAGGTGTCCAGCTCTGGCACTGCTGCAAAGCCCTTAATAAGCACTTAAATTCCTTCCCTGGTGACACAAACCACAGTTGCTTCTGCTCTTGCCTGGTGTCTGTCTGGCACTTCCCCAAAAGACTATAGGATGCCCTACTAGCCTTCCAATTTTGAAATAAAGCAGCTTCTGATGTCCAAAGGTAAATGTGAATTGTGGCTGAGTGCATGATGATTATGCTTCCTAGCATTAACTTGTGTGATGCCTTAAATGTCAAAACATCGTAGCTGAAGTCAGTCTGTTGGTATCAGTTTGCCTGCTAACCAAACAACTTTTTTTTTTTTTTTAAATTCCCTGCTAGTACTGAGCCTGTGACAAGCTTAGCTGTGAATTTGTGGGGTTTATGACTGCCTGTGCTTTTCCCATCTCGATTTTCCTAAATCCTGATACTTTTTCAAGCCTTATAAAAACATGTTAAATAAAGGGAAAAATTACACCAAGTCTAGTCACTGCTTTTTTGGTCATAATAATACCATGGAGTACTCCAGGTGTTGCTAAACCCAGATAAAGAGTGTGTGTGACTTCTTTGGCATAGTAATCTGCATATGGGATTTTCACTTTTTTTATCTCTAGCCATGTATGTATGATAATAGTGAAAATGATACTTGAAAGTATGTGTGTGAATATATCATATATAGAGCAAAAATGACTCATCTATTTTTTCTATTTTTTTCAAAGTAGAGAACTTTTGTTATTTCAAAAAGGTTTCTTTGGATGACTTTCTGTAATGAATTACTGAATTTTGCTTACAATAGGTAGTTTAGATCAATCTTTTTTCCTTATGTTGTGCCTATTAAACAATGTACTTGATGAATTGGAGCCAACCTCATAGGTCAAGTTTGGCATTCTCTGAAGTAAAGCTAGTTTTTGAGCCTTATCTTCCTCCGTATGTACAGGGTAGTTATCCTAGTGCACCTCACCCTGAGCCATACAAATATGCAGAGAGTATAATGGGAAATTGGAAGGTACTGCTTTATTTCTGTAGCTTGAATGAAAATAAAGCTTCTGAGGAACTGAATGTCTCAGCTTCTTGACTCTGTACGGGACGTAGAGAAATGCCATTCAAAGCTAAAGGAGCAAGGGTACTGCTTTGAAATGTGCTTAGCTGGGGATACCACAGCTCACCCAAGGGATCAACCTTGTTCTAAAAACTTAGGCAACACAGTTGCAAAAACACTGCTGACTGCCCTTGGCTTGTTTACCATAGTTTCCCCTGTAGGAAGGAGTCTAAAAGCATTTGTGTAGTGGCATCAGCTAGTAGGTAATTGCAGGTAATCTGACAGGAGCTCCTGTGTTCCAGTTGTGCCACCCCATTGATGTTACACAGCTGGAGACAATACCTGGAAATTGCAGGAGGGGGTTTGATCTGCTTGTGCTATTCATTTTGGTCTCTAAGGCCAGAAAAACTCTCTAGGTATACATTGCTCAATTTTATATTTAATATTGGAAATTTTATGGATACAAAAGTAGGTGTTTGCTGTAAATGGATTTTGCTACGTGGCCTCAGTCCATGTTGTGTTTGAAATGGGAGTCTTCCTGCATAGCAGGGGAATGGTGACTGCTGACTTCCAGAGGTGGAGATGCTTCTTCAAGGTTTCCCTGGGCCTGGCAAATGCATCCTTTAGTTCATTCCCTAAAGACAGTGGAGAAGTACCTGTAGGATGCCATCTGGGGAGAGATCCATTCCAGATTGGTTGGGTAAAGAATAAAATGCTAAAAAGACCTCATCAGTCTTTATCAGCAGAGGTGTCTTCTCCATATGCATCAACTGGGGGCCTGGGGGAGATAGGGTTAAAGGGCAGAACAGGTTTTATTTTCTCCAACCATGAGGATTAAAAGGTATTTTGGGACACAAAAATGGAAGGTAAGATTTGGGCATCAACAGGTATAGCTGAAAAATGATCTAATTTTGACGTCAATTCCCTTTGTTGCAAGCGACTGGTAATCCTTTAACTATTGCAAAAGTAGCCCCAGATCCTCAGAGTAATGTTCTCTAAATAGTTTGTGTGTGTGACTTCAGATCATGTAGATGTGCCTACTTTTTACCTTCATTAAACAGGATTTACCACTGGTTTGGGGTTTGTGATAGAGCTGTAGACAGGTCATAAGCTGCATCACCAGTGACCTGCTTTGGAAATGTACTGCAAAAAACTAAAGCCTGTTTGGATATAGATGAATTCTTATGCATTGGGTGGCTCCTTCACATTTGTATGAAATGTGAAAAGGGTGAAAAAAACCAAGAATTTGCTTTTTCTGATAGTTTAGGTGCCTCTCCTTGGCCATCATTTTCTTGTAGGTGCAATGCTGTTCAGACAGCCCTCTGCAGGTGTGCAGCAGTGCGGGTGGTGGGTCTCTCCCTGATAAGGATGCATCTGCTGCAGCTGGAGGGCTGGTTGTATGTTTTTAAGCTTTTGCTGTGGGTCCTCCTCTAGCTGTACTTGTATCACAGTGTAAACACCTGCTTCCAGTTCTGGTACACCTGATGTTATTGCACTAACCCTGTCACTTCCATGGTTTTTAATACAGTGACGCAATCCAGGATGAGTATTCAAGTGACGTAGGTGTTCTCTCAGAACAGGATTCATTCTGAGTTTAGTACAACCCCAACAACTTCCCTTATCTGCACTCTTGAAGCTACACCTTAATTGCACTGAAGTCTCTGGGTTGGCATCGTCTCTAGTAAAATTACTGTGAAGCAACCCTCTCCTACTTCTTGTCTTTTTTTATATTTTGTCTAGGTTTGAACAAAAGTCTTGGCTTCTGAAGTGCTGTAGCGCATTTACCCTCATTATAATAGAGGTGAGTTTCAGCTATAGCTTTGGTCTACTTTCATGCACACTGAAGGAAGCAGTTACTGGGATTTGCAGCAGAACTGATGTGTCAGGAAGGGAATAAAATGCTTGGCTTGTGTCAGCTGTTTGCAGTGAGGTCATCTGATGGCTGCCCTGTTCGTGGCTGTTGTGCCTCAGTGCTAGGCCTGGATATTGAGAGGAGACAGACACTTAACCTATGCTAGAATATGCCACTTGGTTAAAAATACAGTTTCTTCCCCACGTCGCATCAGCTTTGAGAGGCTTTATTTTTGCCTATTTCATAACAGTTTCTAAGGCTTTCCTCTGCGGTATTGTTGTGCTGTGCTCAATGGTAATTTTATTGACAACACTAGAGCACTAAAATGTCTGAACGGTTCTTGACCAGCCTGCCGTTTAGGGTGCCTCTATGCAGGCTGGATGGGCTGCAGCAGGGCTATCTTGCTTGGGAAGGGAGAGAACAGATTCCCAGCTGCCTGGTGCATCTTCTCTCATAGCCTTAGCTGTGACTTTAAAGTGGAGAACACCTATAGTTACGATAGCCTTTCAGTTATGTGCATGAATATCTGCTTGGGGAGTGGCCAGCAGCAGCTAGAGGAGAAGCAGGGACTCTCCAGAGTGTGTGCCAAAAGGCAGTGAAACTTGGCAGTGGAACGGCTCCTGCTGGATTTAAGAGATCAAGCCAAAATATCATTAAAGTCTAGATTTTGTCTTCAACATTGTAACTCCTCCTTTGTATAGGTGTGAGCCTAGAGCCCGGAGAATGTTTCCTTGAAGGTTGTGCTTTTGTACCTTGTTCTGCACGTTTCAGATGCTTGTGTAAGCTGTGCTTTTACAATTGGCATGATTTTGCTAAAGTAACGAACGAGCTGTGTGTGTGATACGGGCACAGCATGGTGCTGCCTTGTGCCAGCAGAGCTGCATGTCAAATGTGGTCACGGCAGCCAGAGTGCCTCAAGCACTGGGCTTTTCCCAGCTGCCTTTGCTGTGCGCTTTCTCTACAGGTAGACTTTTACTTAGTTCAAATACAGCTGCTGGACTTTTAAGTAATAAAAAGTCTTTCACTGGATGTAAAGTTTCAAAACAGCTCCAGGGCATAGCATGTGTGAGCTGTTCCACACCTTGTAGTGGCATTAGGGGATGGATGACTCATACTGTAGCTTTTGTGCCAGAGTGTTTGGCAAACGTCATCCCAATGTTAGTTCAGGGAGGAAGCACATTAATGATGGTGAAGATGACAAATCAAAGGTAGCAGAGCTAAAGCAGCTCCCTGGCCCTTGGGCAGATGCTCAACTTGAAACCAGACATGATAGAGATTGATCAAGTCCTCAATCGACATCAAATCCTTTTGATAGAGCAGCTGCTCCGTGAGGTTATTTGGCAAATATCAACAAACACTGACAACCGAATTCTTGTTTTCCAGTTATTTCTGCCCTGTGGCTGCAAATTCATTTGGTCTGTTCTGTCCTTACCACGTTTTTACCAATGCACAAAACAGTTGTTGACAGCTTAAAAAACTTAGCCTGTTAAGTTTAGTGGTTTTTTTCCCTTTCAGCAAAGTTTCTTTTGTGCTTTGTCATTAAGGAACATGAGAACATTCTATTGTGGTCTAGATGTTGTGACAGAGGCTATGAAAAGGGGTGGGGATAGGAATGCGTGGATTAAGAATTTTGCCTCAGTGGTAGAAAACTGGTAGATATTGGGGAGATTTAGCAGGATGGTATGTCAGTGGCACAGGTTACAACAGCTCCAGTCCAGCTGGGCCACAAGCTCCCTTTCTGACTCCAGTGCTACCCCTGGCTTTTGGGCATCCTCCATTCGAGGAGCTGAGCTGCTCAGGGCATGTGACTGTGTATTTTCCTGCAGCAGCACACAAAGGAGTGTTTGAGAGCTTCACCAGGTGTGTGTATCTTTTCCAGATAGGCTCTGGAAAAAGCTCAACAGCTGGGCCTGTTCCCACCTCCTTCCTGAACAAAATGGTTGGGTGCTAATGCTAATACTTGCCACAGCACAGTTTCCAGGTGCTGGCCTCCAGCTCTCATGTGCTCTTATGCAGTAATGAAATCATAACAGAAAATTTCAGGTGGTAAACACATGGATGTGGACTCTTTGCACTATGGCAGCAGGCAGCACATAGCACATGGAACTCTGCTAAAAGCAGAGCCAAAGCAAAGTAGAAACCAACAGTGCCTTGCATTTTCCCAGTGGTTGCTATTGTGTTTCTCTGTCATGTTTAGTATCACATAAAACCTTCACGGGTTTTCCTGTACAGCTGTTTGTAACAGCAAGAAGGACTTAAGCAACAAGTTTGGAATAATCAGTAGACTTCAGCTGCTGGGAGATATGGCAGGAGGTGGCTTTTGCACTGAACCCTTTAGAGAGCTTGTTTCTTTTTTCTAGTGACCAGGGAGGGGGTTGAGTCACCTTCCCTGGAGGTGTTTAAGGCACGGGTGGACGAGGCGCTGAGGGGCATGGCTTAGTATTTGATAGGAATGGTTGGACTTGATGATCCAGTGGGTCTCTTCAAACCAGGTGATTCTATGAGGTGTGCGAGAGGAAAATAACTGTTACAGAAAATGTTGTTATGCCTTATGCCATCTCTACAGTGAGTCTCAGTGGTTGTCCTGGTAAGAAACGTAACTTTTAAACCATGGTGGATGTTTGGGAAGCATTTAAAGTGGTTTTCAGCATTCAGTTGTGTGTGATTGTTGCTCTGCCTTCAGTTCAGGAGGAGAAAAACACGGTATATCTGTTCATATAGTTAGTTATCTCTGTTACTGTGAGTTGTGGCATACATGGGGAAAAATGGATGGACTATGTGTAACTAACACTGGACTAGGTTAGCAGGAATTTTCTCTCAATTCGTTAAACTCATGTTCTATGGACTAAAATGTCACTAAAAAGGGAGTACACTTTACTTTTCTCCATGTGGAGGCAATTTAAAATAAAATAAAATCCAAACAATGATGTTTTATCACTGCTGTCAGAGCTATAAACTCCCCCCCCCATTATTTAGAGCATTCCATGTAGAATATTGTTTTTTCTGGCTCATTCAGGAGCCAGGGGCTCTGCTGTTTCACCTTTGGCACACGCTACAATCTTGACCAGGTTTATTTTAAATTCAGTGCAGAGCTGTCCTCCTATCTAGTGACATCGTTAAAGTACTGACCCAACTGTGTGTCCTGTTTTCAAGTGTCTAATGACGATTAGAAAATAGGTTAAGAAATGAAAGATCTGTAGTGCGATCTTTCCTCTGGGACTCCTTGTCAACTTTGGGCAAAACCCCTGCATCTGGGCCATCATGTCTAATAGCTGCTGATTCATCTGTCTCCGTTAATTTGGTGAGTCCCTTTCAGAGCCATTTTACAGTATTGGTCTTAAATGTTCTCATGGCAGTTGTACTTCTAGCATAGCAGTGCATCATGAGAAGGCATTTAAATCTGTATCATCCTCCACATTACCTTCCCACAAACAAACCTGTCTTGGTTTGAGTGTCCCCTTCCAATTCAGACACACCAGAGGTACCATTTAACAAAACAAGGTGGTGATACTAATCTTTGCTTTAGATTTTTTTTTTTTTAAACTATGCTCTCTACCCTTTCTGTTTACTCATTAGTTTGCATCTTGCCTTCTGTTGGTTTGCTCAGTTGCTGCGTACTGGAAATCTGGTTAACAACTTAATTTCTTCCACCTAAGCCAATGCAAACCATACAGATACAGCATGTAAATACAAATCTTGCAATTTAATAGACTGTGCCATAAAAGAAATGGAATTACAGAAGCAGAAAATCAGATTTTAAATTAAAAGAAACAACTCTTTCTGGTAATTAAGGGAACTTTCCAAAATAGTACCACCTGCCCCCCTCACTTCATAAAGAGACACAGTTTTTTTAAATGCAAGCCTTATTTTTAACCCTGATAATTGTTGGATCATTAAGTCTGTATTTCTCTTGGCAGATCTGTCCATAGTTACTGTCTCCTTTTTACGCTTCTGTTGTTTTAAGTACTCTTTCAGTTAAAAATAAGGAAATTCTGAAGGTGTGTACTTGCAAAGGAACCTTTTATCCAGTGTTTGTGCTTCTTGTGTTAGCTGTTTTCAAACAGCTACATGGGTTCTTGATTACTTCAGAAGCCTTGTGACCTAATAAATGAAATAGCTGCAAACAAATCCAGCTTAATTTTTTCACGTCAGGCATCTTGCCATGTCAAGTCAGCATTAGCTAGCTTGACCCTGTTGTCAAACAGGAGAGGTAGCAGGGGGGAGATGACTCATCATGTAAACTCATCTTTCTCTGTCACATGAAGAAGCTTTAGATGTTCTTCTCTCTGGACTCTGCAGACCCAGAGCTGCTCTGACTTGACTGGGAGGGCCTTAGTGCAGGACAGGTTCGCGTTGAAGCAGGAGGCGTATTTCCATGGGGGTGGCTCCCCAGGTGAGCACATACCTGTGTCTTCATGATGCCTTTTTCCAGAGTTCAGGCTTATTCCTCCTAAAAAAAACCCAAAAAAACCTGCTCATGAGCTTTTGAGGTAGCTACAGTAGCTGTTTCTTTTAAAGTTGACCTTCAAAGGAAAAAATGATGTCAGCTGGATCCACTTTTGTCTGCCTTGTGCTTTATGAAGAAAGGCTGAAGTGAGAGAAGTGTTTGAGGATGTCCTAAATGATTTTCTTTTTCTTTTTCCTTCTTGCTCTGTACATCAACAATTATAGAATCATAGAAGCACCAGGAAGGAAGAGACCAAACAGATCATCG
>WAAB01016424.1:5743-18403 GCA_013389865.1 Piaya cayana | reverse complement strand
AAACTCAGATGCTTGGCTGACCTCAGTGTGCTGCAGACTGTGCAGCACGAGGATAAATGCGGCTGAAGACAAGTCTTTCCCTGCACTCCTGAAGACAAACCGTGGGGAAAACTCTGCTCTAGCCCCAAACCTGGGGAAGAACAGAGGAAGAGGAGCCTGCAGCGCTACCTCACCCCCACTGCTCTAGCTGTGCCAGCAGGCGTTGCAGTGTGGGACATTGTTCCTCTATTGCCTGGGTCAAATTCAGACCCATTGCAATAATAAATGTGATTTTACAACAACTGCAGGATTTGGCCTTGCCCCAGACCTGACCACATGCAGGTCTCAGCCGGGTGAGGGGAGCACCTTGCTGCAGCTGAAGATGTGACCCAGCAGAGCTGCTTCAGCCAGCTGGAAGCCACCCAAGGGCTCTTTCAGAGCCTCTTGCTCTAGGGGAGGTGAAGCAACGGTGCCACTAGGAGTTGACCCAGCTGTCCTATCTCTACCACCTCCTGGAAGACACCCACAAGGACAGACTCCCTCTCACCCTCCCACCCACCACAAGCCACCTGCACGTGGATGGGCCATGGAGAGGCACCAGCCGGACCCAGCCCAAGGAGAGCATCCCCCGCGGCCGGCGGGGTCCCTGTGCACAGGGCAGGGCACTCACTGATGCAGGGGGCCACTGGAGAGCGGCTCTGCTGGTAGCCCTTGGCGCAGCGGTTGCAGGTGAGGCCGGTCACGCCGTCCTTGCACGGGCACTGCCCCGTTGTCTGGTTGCAGGTCTTGCCGGCCGCGCCAACAGGGTGGCAGTCACAAGCTGGTTGGAGAGACAGAAACGCTTCGATGAGAGGTAACACACACCACAAACCACAAATTGGACCCAACATGCCGTGTCCAGAGAGGCGAGGAGGAGGTGAGCCCTTCCCGCACACCGCTGGGGCGCAGGAACCCCCCAGACTGTGGTTCCATGTGTTCTGTGAGCCATACAGGCAGGAGGGTGAGTGGATGAGAGGCTTGGCCAGGGTACGGCCTCTGCTGAGGTCCAGACACCAGGAGAATGGTTTCTCTCCTTTGTGGGCAGCTGCTCTGAGGAGAGCCTGGAACACACGCAGGCAGGAGGAGAGGTTTCCACAGGCAGCCCCATACCTGCTGTCGGCCTCATCCTGTGCAAGCAAAGAAAGTGGGACTCACACAGGGTCAAACCCTGTCCAGGGTGGGACTGGGGGCACTGCAAGGACAGAAAGAGGACGGAGACACGCTCAGGTCTGCTCGTCCCTCACCCCAGCCCCAGCACAACGTTCCTGTCACAGCAGTAAAAGGCGTTTCCTCCACTCCCTTCCTCACTTCTGAGCTTTCCAGTCCATGGAGCTGAACCCACACCGAGCTTTTACACAAATTTGGCTTTGTCTTGGTTTTAGGATGGTGTGAAGTAGGTCATCTCAATGCTTCCCAAGCTCATGAGCCTCAGTGCCCGCCCTGCCTCCTGCCGAGCCAGGCTAAAGGATGTCCCCACATCTTTCTACCTCAGTTTCCCCAGGGACAAGCCACACCTGAGGTAGGTAGAAGAAGTCCTTCACCCTCAGAATAGACCCAAAGCAGCTCTCCATCGCTTCAGAGTGGATGACAGGCCCACCAAGGGCAGTCTGCGTGGAGGAATACAGGAAGGAGATGCTGACTCAGGAGAGGACCTTCCCATCTGCCTGCCCGGGGCTTGGTTGGCTACGAGCTGGAGGAGGTTATCTCAGCCTCCATCAGTGTAAGAGTTGAACGTGATTCCAAAGCAAAACAAAAACATCTCCCCCACACGCCCCCGCAGCCTCCCGATGTTATCGTTTCCCTAATTTTCACCAGATGAGGCGGGTGGGAGCACCACGGAGCTGCTCCTCGGCCCCCCTCCCACACAGCCAGAAACCAGAGCGAGCAGCCTCTAATGGGGACCAGATGCTTCATCCTTATCAGATCTTGGCTGGGACTGGACGCAGACGTCTTTCTGACAAGGATATTTTGGGGGCTCAGCTGTGATAACAAATGGCAGCGAGTGAGGGAGTCTTGGCGTGACGCAGCGCCGTTGGAAACACGGGGTCTTTCTTCAGCCACCTCAGGCTCGTCTCCCACCAGGGCGGATGGGTTTCCCCAGCCGGTCAGGCTTTTCTTTGCCAGCTCTCCTGCAAACAGCCGCTGTCAGGTCATCGTGGAGCCTCAAAGGTCCTGAGATAAAGGTGCGGTCCAGTCCTGCACTGTGAGGAGCAAAACTAGCAGCAACAGCCCGGCGCTTGGCCAGCCCTGGATGACCCATGGGAACAGCATCGCTGCTTCACCTGGCAGAGAACATCGGCCTTACCATTCTCTCTTGAATCATTGTGTTCTGGGACATTTCAGCTGCTTCAGACACACCTCGATGCTTTCTGTATGCCTCCTGCACCGGCTTGGCTGGGCTCGGTGGCACTCGGAGGAAGCAGGTGTCTTTGATGAGCTGGCAGGTACGCATCTTGGAAACCATCCACTGCTTTGTCTCTTTTCCACAAGCAAAGGCTTAGGCTTCTGTTGATGGGGCCAGGCATGAAGAACCAACCATCCTCATCACCACCTGTGCTGAAAAGAGGAGCCCGGTGCTGCCAGCATCATCCCAGTGCTGCCCTGCCCAGGGGCCTCTTGTCCCATCAGTGGTACTGGGAGCGCTTCCAGGGCTATGGCTCCATCTCCAGTTGGTGAAGGACAATCCACCCCAGAGAATCACACAGGGGGAGCTCAACGGTCCCTGCAGCCTTTGCTCCTGCTCTGCATGCACAGGGATGGACAGTGCATGCCCTGAATAATTTATGGCCAAAGGCGAGCTGCCAAAGAAGATTTAACCAAGTGCTTAGCTCTGCACGTCATGGACAAGCTCCTGGGCACCAGTGGTGTGAAGTTTAAGGATGGTCATAAACCTTCAGCACGCTTGGAATCCACTTCATCACAGATCTCTCTCCATGTCATAGAAGGCAGCTTTCAATGACTCTTGATATTTTATCTGGATCAGCAATTAAGGCAGCTTTGCTCATTTGCCCAGGGAGCTGGTTGAGTCACCTTCCCTGGAAGTGTTCAAGGTGCAGGTGGACGAGGTGCTGAGGGACATGGGCTAGTGATTGATGGGAATGGTTGGACTGGATGATCCGGTGGGTCTCTTCCAACCTGGTGATTCTATGATTCTATGATTTTACATCTACAACACGGGTGTCTTTGAGAAAGGAGCTTGGTCTCTGCCAGACGACTCTCTATCCCCCTTGCCCTGCCGTGACGGGATTTCCCACACTCCACAAAATCCACTGTTCCTTCCGATGGGAAGAGCATCCCAGGCAACACCCAAAGCTTATCCTGACTGGTCCTACATCCCAGCAAGGCCACATCCCATGGCTCCAGCTGTAGCATCTCTGTCCCCTCTCATCTTGATGTGACTCACAGAGGGGGTTGCTGCGAGGATTCCATCCTGTCCCCCCGGTAATGCTGACAGCAGGGACACGGCACAGCCCCACACCCGCTGCCCACACCAGGATCCCAGCCGCTCACGGCCCCGCCGGCTGACAGGATCTGCCCCACAGTGCCTCAATGGTGGATTAAGTCACTAGCTTGGAGCTTAACTCATTGAGCTGTGCTTGCCAGAAAGCGTGCCTTGCACCTAATATTGAGGGTATTTCTGCATCTTAAGGCTTAGCTGCTACTGCTCCACCAGTTTTCATTGCAGAAAGCTCACGGTTTACAGCTTTGTTTAAATTACAGGGATTAATGCGCAGCCATTCTTTATTTGACTTTTCAATTACCACCATTGAATTAATCCTGTAGGTTGTCCTGCCTTTTCCATCCTCCCAGCTTTTCCATCTCACAGCATCCAGCAGCGACAGTGGCTGCTGGCGGGGAAGACCTCACCTCCCCAACTGCCGCTGCCAGCAGGAGACATGGTCTTGCACAATCTGCAGTCAGTATTTTTGTGCCTATTTCAAAGATGTTGCATCACAGCAGAGATGAACCGTGGTTGGATAGTTATTTAGTAACGTGCTTTGGGGGTTGTTTAAATAAAGCGTTATTGTTCCTGGCGTCTGGGCTAGTAATTCATCTCCTGGATACGAACAGAGCTTCATTCCAAATGCCTGCAACATCTGTCTGTGCAGGGATTCCCAGATTCTGTCCTGGACCAGTGCTCTGGTGAGTGCAAAGGCCTTCATTCAAAGCTGCAGCTGTGATGCTGGCTTTTAAGATCTGCTGTCATGAGCCTTGCTTCTCCTTTGCTTTCTTTTCTCTTGCAGGAGTGCAGGTACCTGATCTGCAGGTACAGGACACATCTTTGGGAAAACCAAGCCCAAGCTGTCTTGTCACGTTTCTGTGCATTTACATCCCTCTGGCAGTACCAGCTCCCATTCATAGCATCACAGAATCATAGAAGCGTGTGGTTGGAAAAGACCTTTGAGATCAACAAGTCCAACTGTACCTGTCCACTACTACATCATCCCTAAACACCTTGTGTGCCCGTCTTTTAAACACCTACAGGGACGGATAGTTCACTACCTCCCTGGGCAGACTCTGCCAGGGCCTGAGAACCCTCTCAGTGAAGAAATTTTTCCTGATGTCAGATCTGAACCTGCCCTGGAACAACTTGAGGCCATTTCCTCTCATCCTACCACCTGGCACTGGGGAGAAGAGACCAAACCTGCCTCACTACAACCTCCTTTCAGGCAGTTGTGGACAGTGGTGAGGTCTCCCCTCAGCCTCCTCTTGTCCTGACTGAACAACTCCAACCCCCTCAGCCTGTCCTCATCGCAGAGGTGCTCCAGCCCTTGGATCATCTCTGTGGCCTCCACTGGATTTACTCTGATACTTCCATATCCTTCTTGCATTGAGGATTCCAGAACTGGACACAGGACTCTAGGTGGGGTCTCTCCAGAGCAGAGCAGAGGGGCAGAATCCCCTCCTTTGCCCTGCTGCCTACGGTGGCAATTTATGCTGCGCCCACAGTGTCCCCAGCCCCACAGAACCAGATCCAGCTCTGACCTACACGTTGAACCAGGCTAGATTGAGTTACCCTTCACCCAGCCAAATCTGGCTTGTTATAATTAAATAATATATAAAAATATATTTGAAGGTTATTACTAGTGTTTTGGTAAGCGCTGTCTTCCCTAGCTGGAGCAGAAACTAAGTCCTCAATGCCCTGCACAGGGGTGGCCCTGGGGATCCTGGGTCCCACAGGGAGGCAAGCGTCTGCGAGGCATCCGCTTGGGATTTTATCAGATAATTCCGGCAGCAAAAGTCGAAGGAGCTGGTGAATCAAAGGGAAGCAGAAATCTTTCATTCGGGGCATGAGTTGGGAGGTTGGGTGCTGCCCACACATGACGCAAGGTGAAGTGGAGGTGGCACAGCCACTCCCAATGCCTCTTGAGCCCTGATGCCAGATAAGAGCTGCCATGAGTCTCCAGTACTTGATGAAAATCCTCATGGAAACAGGAGTTTTGCTGCAGCAAGACCCAGGGACTACTGCCACCCCTCCAGGGGGGATGGAGAGAGGCAGAGGCAGCTCCACAGCACATGAAATATAGGGGGATTTTACCTATTCCATCCCAGACCCAAAGGAGCCTACAAACAGCACTAACGCACCCGAGGGAGGAACCCCAAAAGCCAAATCCACAACATTAATGGTCTGAAACCAACTCCAGCAATTCCTGTAAGCCCTACATAAACACGCTGGCATCACATCCTTGCAGCAAGCAAAACTGGTTGTTGCCCATGTGGCTGTGCCATGCTCTGAAGAGGGACACTGTTCTCCTTTCTGGGAGGTACGTGTAATGTAAGCTGGAAAAAAAAGGGATTGGGGTGAATTCTCAGCCTTGGAGCAGAAGTGACCAATCTTCTATGTGCTCCGGTGTTTCAGCCTAGATCCTGCCAGTCCTTAAGGACTGGCAAGGTGTTTTATTATCTCAACTTCTTTGGTGGAACTGTTATTTTGAGCCTTCTCAGAGGAAAAAGGCTCCACTGAGTGGGCTGAGGAGGGAGAGATAAGATAAACCAGCTGAGCTTGGACAGGAGCTAAAGGAGGGAGAGGAGAGGTGCAGGTCCCACCTGGCCCAGGCCAGTGGCAGCAGCTGGACTCGGAGCAGAGCAAGACCCCAAGGATGGAAGGGAAGAGCAAGGAGACCAGAAGAGACCGTGCTGCCTCAACGGAGACCCTGCAGCTTACCTTTGCAGGCCTTGCGGTCCGTGATGGACTTGCTGAGGTCCCGGTAGAAGCCCTCCTTGCAGTAGTGGCAGTGCCGCCCCGCCGTGTTGTGCCGGCAGTTGAGGCAGACGCCGCCACTCTTCCTCCCCGAGAGCTTGTAGAGCTCCATGTTGAAGCGGCAGCGCCGGGCGTGCAGGTTGCAGTTGCAGGCTGCAAGGGAAGGGGAGAAGGTGAGGGCTGGAGGTGAAAGCTGGGAGTTCCCTGGGTGGGCTGGAGCTGCCCCAGTGCCTGCTGCCTGCCTGGGGGAGTGGGATGGGACAGGCACAGCTGGCCCCAATGTGCCGTCCAGATGTGCAGAGTCTGCTGCCCCACAGAGCCTGTGCTGGGACGTCAGGGCAGAGGAGAAAGGGCACATGTAGGGACAGCGCAGCTCTCAGCCAAAGTGGGAGAAGGAGGGGTGCAGCTGAGCAGTCCGGTTGTGCAAATGCACAGCGGGTCCAGGGAAGTTCTTCTCCCTCTACTTGGCACTGGTGAGACCGCTCCTTGAATCCTGGGGTCAGTTGTGGGCCCCTCAGCACAAGAAGGATGTTGAGGCTCTGGAGTGAGTCCAGAGAAGAGCAACAAAGCTGGGGAAGGGGCTGGAGAACAGGCCTGATGAGGAAGGGCTGAGAGAGCTGGGGGTGTTTATCGTGGAGAAGAGGAGGCTGAGGGGAGACCTCATTGCTACTACCTGAGGGGAGGTTGTGGAGAGGAGGGAGCTGGGCTCTTCTGCCAAGGGACAGGGGACAGGACAAGAGGCAATGGCATCAAGCTCCACCAGGAGAGGTTCAGGCTGGACATCAGGAAAAAATATTTCATGAAAAGGGTCACTGGGCACTGTCAGAGGCTGCCCAGGGAGGGGGTTGAGTCACCTTCCCTGGAGGGGTTTAAGGGACAGGTGGACGAGGTGCTGAGGGACATGGGTTAGTGATTGATGGGAATGGTTGGACTCCATGATCCAGTGGGTCCTTTCCAACCTAGTGATTCTATGATGTGTCCACACACATAAGTGCACACACACATGTGCACAGAAATATCCACACCCCACTACATGGGCAAACACACCAATGTTTGCACACACACATGGGTACAAACATGCTTGCTCACACGTGCAAGCATCTGTGTTCACAGATACGTCCTCATGTGTGCGCACACAAAAATACACACGCACACTTGCACTTGCACATGCACTCACACCAACGCACGCCCCTGCAGACACACACACAACACACACATTATTTTTTCATTAGCCCCAGGAATCGCACGGCCCCCCTGCCTGGTTCCACGTGTGCAAGATAAAAAGGCAAAGCAATGCCCGTTCCTGCTAAACGCTCTCGCAAAAAGATAATGGGAACAAGATTTCCTTTGGCCAAACGCGGCGCCCTCCTCCCCCAGCTCCCCCCCTCCCCACGCTGGTAAATTGAGGTTGGGTGAGAGTTTTTCCAGGCATCCTGTGAAATTCATTAACGTGTCAGCCCACATTTAACTGCTCGGGCCTGGCGTGGCGGTCGTGTGAAGTTGCCTCCCCACTGGCCGGCAGCACCGGTGGGAGCTCCAGCCCGCACAGATCAAATGCTCCCTCGCCTGCTTCATTGCTCCGGCCTTGGAGTCGCTGGGGGATGAAAGCTGGAGCAAACCCCAGCCCTAAAAACGAGGCCTCTTGGAGGCTTAAATGAGTCGAGCGCAAGGTTGGTGCCGGCGTCGGTGCTGCTGGCACCACGCGCTCCGAGCTCAGCTCCCCCTGTGTTATGAGATTAGCGTAAAAATCACATGGCAGGCATCAAAGTAACACCCTGGTGTGGTGGTAGGTGCCTCTGGGGGCTCATGCCTCTAGAGCTCATTATTTTCCCCTAGTGCCGGTGAAAAACAGGAACTTTCAAGCAAATTCTGACCCAGGGCTGGGCACTGGGATGTGGCAGCTGGAGGGAGAGCGGCAAATACTGCCTGGGGTCCTAGGGCAGCCTCAGATGCGGCTGCGCTGAAGATGCTGACACTTAGCCAGGGTTTGTTGGAGCCAGGATTGATGCAGTGAAGCACCTCAACATCCAGGCTGCTCTTGCACTCTCCAGCTAACGGGGCAGGGAGAAGCTAGGGTGGTTTGTGCTGCTGAAGTGAGGCAGCCACACATAACTGCAGCAAAGGAGCAATGGCTTGAAGGGAGAGGGGCCCCATTATTCCCTTGCATCACTGAAAGCCCAGCTGGGTCACCCCAAAAGGCAGCTTTGCTGTCCTGCTGGGAATGCTCAAACTGCCCTGTGAATGCCTGGCATCCGCTAGGGAAGGACAGGGCACGTCTGCCCAGAGGGGAGGTGATGGGCAGTGGAGGAGAACGGTCGGGTAAATGATTCGCCGCCCTCTTTGCCTCCAGTTTAATTGGTGAGAGATAAACTGGCCAGGGTTTTTTTGGCAGCATCGCCGACCTTGCTGCAGGCTGTGGTGCTCCTGGTTGGTACCTCCCCATCACTCCCCCAGGGCCACCTTTCCCTGGCACCGAGATGCAGGTTTTGGGGAGAAACCTCCTCCTACTGCCCTGCACCTGCCCCCGTGCCCGTGAGCAGCGATGCTGCCTGCTCCGCGCTGGTGCTCCCAGCCTGGGTCCAAGGGCAGCAAAATGGGAGCCAAGCTGGGATTTGGTGAGCAAACACGGGGAGCTGACTGGGCTTGGCCACGCTTGGATGGGTGGTTGCCCCCTCTTTGGGGATCCTCACGTGTGACCGTCCCCTCGCCCCACGCGGGGCAGCCACCCAGTGCTAATCAGAGCAGACAGGTCCCCCTCGTACCCGGCTAAATACTTGCACTGTTCCTCAGTGCCGACTCACTTGCAAGCTCTGTCTGTCTCCTGTTAATCACTAATTAAAGGCTTGAATGTTCCCTGCTGTTTGGGGTATTAATAAGAATTTAATTGCACAGTTTGGGGCTAATTACGTGGTAGCTCGCTTCCGCCCTTGTACAGTATGTGCAATTAAACAATCATATGATCAATTAAACAATCACAAGATCTAATAATTTGCAATAATAGACTAATTAAATGTTGACACCTTGCAGCGGAGCAACATTCTGTCCCCCTTTTGATGGTGTCTGAGCCCCTGCCCAGGAGCTGGGCCACCCCACAACCTTTTCTCCTCTGGGCTGCGGACGGAGGAGCCCGAGGTGACAGCACGAGGGATGTTTGGGGCAGGGATCTATGAGCTAGTGCACATGCATGGCAGGCGATGGAGCTCGGGACGCAGGAGAGGGGCTCGGCTGCCCCTGCAAGTTCCCTGGGAATAATTAGCGAAGGCAGCCGGCTCAGCGAAACCCTAGACCGGCTGCTGCTGCCAACCCACAGTGGATTTGAGCTACGCCCCTGCTTTGGCTGGAGGAGAGCCCGGCCAGGACGGCGGGGCAGGATAGGGCTGCACCTCCACCCCAGGAATGGGAACTGAGACCAGAAAAGCCCCTTTCCTTCCATCCACACTGCCCATGGGGAAGGTGGTCAAGAAGAAGGGCCAGGGCTCCCACCTCTGCTGCAAAGAAGCAGGAGGAGAAGCAGAAGCGGAGAGCCCTCCTCGAGGGGATGTGAGCTGAGAAGCAGAGTGCAAGGGACAAAGCTGAACCCCTCCAGTCCCATCCCAGCTGGAAGGAGGCAGGATGGTCAGACAAGTGCTGCCTTCCCCCCCCAACCCAGATCATAGAATCATAAAATGGTGCGAGTTGGAAGGGATCTCAAAGCCAGTTCCACCCCCCTGCCATAGGCAGGGACACGTCTCACTAGATCATGTTCTCAAGATCCCACTAGATCATAGTATCATAGAATAACCAGGTTGGAAGAGACCCACCAGATCATCGAGTCCAACCACTCCTATCAAAGATCTTGTGCTCAAGACCAGAACCACTAGGATGCTGTACACCATGGGAACCAGGCATGAGGCAGGGGTGGCAGGAGCATGCTGCCTGCTGGCCCATCTCCAAAAGCCATCCCCTACCCCAAACCACTCCCTGCTGCCATCCCTGGGGAAGGACCCTGCTGGGAACCCGCTGGATTCCAGCACATCTGCTGGGGAGAGGGTGAGGAGTGCCCTGTTGCGAGGGAAGGGGCTGCAGATGCGATTGCCAACAGGTCACTGGCAGCACGGATCCTGCTCCACCGGCTAAAACAGACTGGGGCCAGCTCCCTGCGGGATTCCTGAGGTGGTTTTGGCATGGAAAACACCGAGACAGGAAAAGAAAACTGAGATGTATAGGAAGGGGCAGAGGACACAAGGGGAGCACACGGGATCCTCTCAATCCCATCACTGCTCCAGGGATCAGTTTTCAGGCCCTGGCAGCCCAGATTAGTCCCCCCAGCCTGAAGCGGAGATCTTCCCTGGAGAGTGCAAACCCTTCCCTGCGAGCCCCCTGGATCAAAGCGAGCCCTGGGCTTTATCCCAGTGCTCTGGGGAGCGCTCCCGCCGTGGCAGCCACAAAGGGAACAAGGGCTCCCGCGTTCCCAGCAAGTGCATCAATTACTTCCAGTGGCTGCTTCGTGCTAATCCGCTTCCCCCCCTGCCCAGGCTGGGGGGTGTCGGGATGGGTTGCAGAGGAGGTGACTGCGCTGCTCCATGCAGCTCTGCAATGGTGGGAAGGAGGGGACACAATGCTGGAAGAATAAAGCTTGATGTATCACATAGTGGGGAGCTCAGGATTTTGGTGATCCTGCTCCCACTGGCTGCTCGGCCAGGATTATCAGAGAATGCTTTGGGTTGGAAGAGACCTTAAAGCCCATCCAGTTCCAACCCCCTGTTATCAGCAGGGACACCTCCCACTGGATCAAGGGCTCCAAGCCCCATCCAACCCAGCCTTGAACCCCTCCAGGGATGGGGCAGCCACCACTGCTCTGGGCAACCTGGGCCAGGGTCTCCCCACCTTTAACATGCAGAATTTCTTCACAGTGTCTGGTCTACATCCTTCGCTTTCCAACTTAAAACCATTCCCCCTTGTCCTTTCACTGTGTTCCCTTATCAAGAGCCCCTCCCCAGCTTTTCTGGAGTGCCTTTCAGGACTGGAAGCTGCTCTAAGGTCTCCCCACAGCCTTCTCTTCTCCAGGCTGAACAATCCCAACTCTCTCAGCCCGGCCCCATAGCAGAGGTGCTCCAGCTTTTGGATCATCTCTGTGACCTCCTCTGGACCCATTCCAACAGTTCTATCTCCTTCTTATGCTGGGGACTCCAGAACTGGACGCAGGGCTCCACGTGGGGTCTCGGAGCAGAGCAGAGGGGCAGAACGCCCTCCCTTGCCCTGCTGGTCCCACTGCTCTGGATGCAGCCCAGGACACGGTTGCTTTCTGGGCTGCAATCCCACATTGTCAGCTCATGTGGAGCTTCTCATCAACCAGCACCCCAAGTGCTTCTCCCAACCCACTGGGCTGCTCCCAATCCATTCCCTGCCCTGTAGTGAAACTGTGCATTGTCCTGACCCAGGTGTAGGACCTTGCACTTGGTCTGGTTGAACCTCACGAAGTTGACATAGCCCCACTTCTCCAGCTTGTCCAGATCTCTCTAGACAATGTCCTGTCCTTCAGTGAGCCTGACCCAGGCTGAAAGCCGGGGGTACACATGGATTGGGATATATCTTTTTCCTGCTCTTCTCTTTTCCCTGAAAATGTGAAGTACACAGAACATCTCATTGTTGGCAGGGCAATCTCTCTGTGGGCGACACGGCCCTTTTGGGGCACGAGGAGAGCCTGAGAGCCCTCTGTGCCCATGGACCAATAGTACCACTATCCACCCACGGGGCCATTCCCTGCACAGGGCCATTCACCCAGGGACACAGAGCTGGCACCATGCCCTCAGTGTGACAAATCCACTGTCGCTGTCTCAGCTGTGACACCCCCAAACCTGTCAGCCTGCCAAAGTCACGCTGAGCCCCATAACATCACAGCCTGGTGATGTCCCTGTGAATGCCACAGCTGTGCTGGGGTCCCCCCCTGTGCCAATACTCAGACCTCAGGGTGGTGTTGCCTCTGTATTTCCCCACACCAGCCAGAGGCAAAAATCCTTGTGAAGAGAAGTTTCCCTTCACCTCCAGCTGCGTGGATGGATGTCCCGGCACTGTGACACGGTGCACGGCATCAATTCGTCCTTACACCAGCGCAGGCAGAAACCGTGTGCTGGAGAGGGACACCCCCTATTCCCTCCCTGGGACGCTGGGGAGCACAAGGCCAAGAGGTGACATCCCAACACAACCCAAAGCTCTACCAGCTCCGTGGCTCCATCCAGATCCACTTCTGGGGTGCTGCAACCCTGCCCCTCAGCTGGCACTGGACTGTCAGGCTCCTGCAGCCACACACCCTCCTCCTCTTTATCCCTTTCCAGCCACACACAACCATCCACCACTATGAACCAGCATCACCCCAACCATCCACCACCATGAACCAGCATCACCAGCAAACATTTACTACCATGAACCAGCATCACCTGCAACCATCCACCACCATGAAC
>WAAB01016423.1:75849-101409 GCA_013389865.1 Piaya cayana | reverse complement strand
CCCACCCCTCCCTGTATATTTCTTAAGAAACAAGAGCTCTGGAGGAATTGGACTGCACAAGGTTTTTTAAGAAGAGCGTGAAGGCCAAGATCTGAATGTTACTGTGAGCCATTGTTGAGGCAAAGAGCAGTAAGTGACAACATGCATAAGGGTGCAGAGGTATCAGCTGTACAATATTGTCAAGTGATAACACACATGCTGACTTTTCAGCACCTTGCAAGTTAGCTGAAAATGAAAGAGTCTCCAGGTGGGAGCCCTAATGAATGGCACTGTCAGGAGATAATTTCTCATGGTTGAAGAAATCTTTTCTTCTGCAGGGAAGTGAAGTAACCTGGTGTTATGGGCCTGCGCCAGATTCCGCTGCAGACAATAGAGTGATTTCAGAGGCCACTGAGTCTGGAAGGAAGAATGACAACCCAGAATTGGCTCAAATCAGTTCTCCCATTGCTCACTGCTGATGTAATGCAGCAGAAAAGGCCTTGGAGTTCCCCACTGCAATGGCAGCTATCAAGCAGGCTCCCTTTTCCTTGCAATGGACAGAGACCCTCCTCACAGGTGCCGTGTTCCCAAAGCTATTTCTGACAGCAGGAGAGGGAAGTTAAAGGCGAAGATGCTCTCTATCCATTTGACAACTGTCTACTTTGAAGGCAAGGAGGATGCAGACTGGGACTTAGGGGGAGCAAGTACCATCCTCCTAGAAACATAGGATGGTATCGGTTGGACAGGACTTTAAAGATCATTCAGTTCCAACACCCCTCCACTACTTTGTTTCTCCATCTGCACAGTGAGCCTGAGAGTGTGTTCTGTCTCAAATGAGTGTTAGAATCATAGAATCATAGACTCACCAGGTTGGAAGAGACCTACTAGATCATCGAGTCCCACCATTCCTATCAAACACTAACTATCAAACACAATGCCCCNAACCCAGAATTGGCTCAAATCATTTCTCCCATTGCTCACTGCTGATGTAATGCAGCAGAAAAGGCCTTGGAGTTCCCCACTGCAATGGCAGCTATCAAGCAGGCTCCCTTTTCCTTGCAATGGCCAGAGACCCTTCCTCACACGTGCCATGTTCCCAAAGCTATTTCTGACAGCAGGAGAGGGAAGTTAAAGGCGAAGATGCTCTCTATCCATTTGACAACTGTCTACTTTGAAGGCAAGGAGGATGCAGACTGGGACTTAGGGGGAGCAAGTACCATCCTCCTAGAAACATAGGATGGTATCGGTTGGACAGGACTTTAAAGATCATTCAGTTCCAACACCCCTCCACTACTTTGTTTCTCCATCTGCACAGTGAGCCTGAGAGTGTGTTCTGTCTCAAATGAGTGTTAGAATCATAGAATCATAGACTCACCAGGTTGGAAGAGACCTACTAGATCATCGAGTCCCACCATTCCTATCAAACACTAACTATCAAACACAATGCCCCTTAGCACCTCGTCCACCCATCCCTTAAACACCTCCAGGGAAGGTGACTCAACCACCTCCCTGGGCAGCCTGTTCCAGTGTCCACTGACCCTTTCTGTGAAATTTTTTTTCCTAATGTCCAGCCTAAACCTCCCCTGGTGGAACTTGAGGCCATTCCCTCTTGTTAGGATGATAAACACAGCGGGACTGTCCCATGGCAAGGTGTTGTGATGACATGGAAGGGAAGACCAGACATTTGCCTCAGCTATGTTGTAGCATGATACCAGTCAGAAAGAATGTTCTGTTTTTCTCAGCTTTTCCAGTACTTCAGGTGCAAGGGTGGTGGGGGAGGCAGGATTTCCCAGAAACAATATGCTTTTACTCTCAGCTCTTGAAGGAAGCATATGAGGAGTGAGAACATGAGTTGTTTGGTTTATGGAAAATATTGTCAAGTGGTAAAACTGACAACTGAATGTATACAATGTTCTTTCTGTGTTGACAAAAATCTTGTAATCAACAAGTATGACGCAGTAGAGCAGGGTGAAGGACTCTAGACT
Organism: Piaya cayana; assembly: GCA_013389865.1. Classification (NCBI taxonomy): domain Eukaryota; kingdom Metazoa; phylum Chordata; class Aves; order Cuculiformes; family Coccyzidae; genus Piaya; species Piaya cayana. The sequence goes on along the minus strand of WAAB01016423.1, from coordinate 99,445 downwards.
TGGAGAGGATTCCTTTGCCCAAATAAAGACAACAAAAAACTAGGCACGGCCACTTGACGTTACCTTTGCAGGCCTTTAGGGTCTACCTAAGAGGGCAATTTATTACATCCTGAAATAGGATATAAGATAGGCCAGACAATCATTCCTTAAAAGCACTCATTTCCTTCCATTGTCTATTAGGAGAGGTCCTTAGCACAGGAAGGACATGGATCTGTTAGAGCAAGTCCAGAGAAAGCCACAGAGATGATCTAAAGGCTGGAGCACTCCCCATACAAGGGCAGGTTGAGAGGGTTGGGCTGGTTCAGTCTGGAGAAGAGAAGGCTCTGAGGAGACCTCACAGCAGCCTTCCAGTACTTAAGAGGGGCCTACAGGAAAGTTGGGAAAGGACTCTTTCCCAACTTTCCTGTAGGCCCCTCTTAAGTTAGTGCAGGGACAGGATAAGGAGTAACAGTTTTCAGACGAAGGAGAGAAGATTTAGATTAGATATTAGGAAGAAATTTTTCCCTCGAGGGTGGTGAGGCACTGGCATAAGATGTCCAGAAAATTGGTGGATACCCTATCCATGGAGGTGTTCCAAAGAAAAGCTGGATGAGGCTTTGAGCAATCTGAACCACNAGCTGGATGAGACTTTGAGCAATCTGAACCAGTGGAACTTGTCCCTGTCCATGCCAGGGGGTTGGAACTGAATGATCTTTAAGTTCCTCTACAACACAAACCATTCTCTGATTCTATAAATCTAACTTTTAGATGCTTACAGTTATGTGCAATGAGCCCTGCTCAGCATGTCCATCTTCTTCCTGGGGGAACATGGATATGTGAACATCTCTCTGCAACTCATAGGTACAGGGGATGGTGCCTATTGCACAATTCCACCTGCAGGCCTCACTGTGCAAATAAACACCTGTGCCTGCGACAACTCAAACTTTACAGAAGGTTTCTACCATTACTGGCAAAGTAATCTCTGACTGTATGGGAGACACAAGAGGTAACATTGGGCTGAGAATACAGTACATTTATGAATAATTTTGTATGTTCCTCTACAGATTCTTAATTGAAAGGCTTATTGAGATTTTCTGTATCTGTCAGATAGGACATTCTCTAAATATCCGCTTGAAACACAGTATATGATGTAGGAAGGCTTGATCAAACTATGATATGCATAGGAAGAAGAAATACGGAAAGAATATTTTGAACTCAGCTTTGTTCAAAATTCTCAGCTATATATATATATTAAATATACTCTTAACTATAAGGATCTTGGGAGTCACTGCTATTCATATTACTGAAAGCATTTCTGAAAAGTGACATTTAAACTAACAGTGACTCTTTAATTTCATGATAGTGAAAACTTCTTGAAATAAAACAGGCATCTGGATTTGCTCCAGCAAGACTCAGAGTCCAGTGAGATGCTGCATCTTCACCATTTGGATAAACAGCATATCAATGCAATGAAGTAATCCCCAAATAACACCTTAGCAATAAAATATCCACNGGGTCATTAGGCACTGGAATATGCTGCCCAGGGAGGTGGTTGATTCGCCTTCCCTGGAGGTGTTTAAGTTACGGGTGGACGGGGTCCTGAGGGACATGGTTTAGTGTTTGATAGGAATGGTTGGACTCGATGATCCAGTGGGTCTCTTCCAACCCGGTCATTCTGTGATTCTGTGATTCTGTGATATTGCTGAAAGCATTTCTGAAAAGTGACATTTAAACTAACAGTGACTCTTTAATTTCATGATAGTGAAAACTTCTTGAAATAAAACAGGCATCTGGATTTGCTCCAGAAAGACTCAGAATCCAGTGAGATGCTGCATCTTCACCATTTGGATAAACAGCATACCAATGCAATGAAGTAATCCCCAAATAACACCTTAGCAATAAAATATCCACTGTAACTCCTCTCCCCGAGAATGTCAAGAATTTCCTGAAAATGGGAATATTTAGTGTCATGCAAAACTAGATCAAATTCATCACTACTAGGTTTTTTTCATGCTAGCCGATGTGTCTCTGCTGGGTTTAGATGCTGCGCAAGATTTCAGTCCTCCATATGGCTGTTTTAAATCCACCTTATACTCATCTATCAATAGTGGGCTGCAACATTTCATAGGTGCTGTATGTGACCATGACATTACTGTTTAAAGAGAGGCCCATGATCAATGCACACAGCAAAGTAGAAGGTTCTGCCTGCAGTGAGAGCCCACGCCTGCAGAGCGGACAAGCTGGGCACGGTCTTTGCTTAAGTCTTTCCCCACCTGTCCATCAGCCTTAGCTAATGCTGGGAAAGGCCTTTCCCAGTCCTGTTCCACAGCAACAGTTGGTGGCCTTTCCAATAAGATTAGAAGATTCCATCATGTCTGAGAAGTCATGGCAGTCCGGTGAAGTTCCCACTGACTGGAAAAATGGAAATGTAACTCCTGTTTCTAAAAACAGAAGACTTGAGGAACTACAGGCCAGTCAGTCTCACCTCTGTGCCTGGCAAGATCTTGGAGCAGATCGTCCTGGAAATCCTGCTGAGTATTCTTATCAGAGGACTGGAAGAACCGCCATACAAGGACAGGCTGAGAGAGTTGGAGTTGTCTAGGCTGGAGAAGAGAATGCTCCAGGGAGACCTTATAGCAGTACAAGATAGGGGTCTACAGGAAACCTGGGCAGGGGCTCTTTGTCTGGGAATGCAAGGATAGGATGAGGGGGAAGAGTTTTCAGCTGAAAAGGGGGAGTTTGAGATGAGATATTAAGAAGAAATTTTTTCCTGTGAGGGTGGTGAGGCACGGGTACATGTTGCCTAGACAGGTTCCTGGAGGTGTTCAAGGCCAGGCTGGATGAGGCTTTGAGCAGCCTAGTCCTGTGAATGTCTTGCCTGCCCATGGCAGGGTGGGTGGAACTGGATGATCTTTAAGGTCCCTTCCAACACAAATCATTCCACAATTCTATGATTCTGTGACTCTGTGAGCACTTATTTTGATGCTGTGTCATGTTGCAACCCAGTGTGATGGCACCCTGATGTTAGTAGTGGGACTCATAAATAAGGGACCACATCATAGTTCAGACTGTGTTCTAGATTCAATCCACCCAGCAGTGCAGGCTGATCCTATGCAGTTAAACTTCCCTTATGGAGATGAAGGATTGAAGCTGTTGTTCTTGGCAAGATCGTCCTGCAATGGACATAGGCCCTGTCGGGACACCTAAAGCAAGTGTTTCTCCCCAGCTTAGGGAGACAAAGAAAATGGGAAGCTAGGCAGGAGTTGGGACTGTTTTAACAAGTGGTTCTTTCTTAATTTCTTGGTCAAACAAGCCTTTGCTGGTAGAATTTCTGTGAAACCACCTATGAGTCTTTCTTCCTAAGGGCAATGAACACAGGGGACCAGGGTGCAGAGGAGGGCTGTTTTGCCATTGTGCGTGGAACATAGGGTTACCTGATAGGAGCCTTCACTCTGAAATGTGAAGAGTAGTTGTATTAGAACCTGGAGAAGTCAGTTATGATTAGCTTGGAAACAAGTAAACAAGATTAATCTTGGCTAATTTTAGCCACCTAAAAATTATGCCAGCAGCCTAAGGAAAACCATCCTTTGGTAGCAGTGAGGGAACATCTCCAAAGGACAATCATAGAATCATAGAATAACTAAGGTTGGAAAAGACCTTGGAGACCATGAAGTCCAGCTGCCAGCCCAACACCACTGTGCCTACTAAACCATATCTCAAAGTGCTATTACTACACAATTTTAACACCTCCATGGAAGGAGAGTCCACCACTTCCAGGGGTAGATTGTTCCAGTGCCTGACCAACCCATCTCACCCACATTAGATGCTGCAGTTATGATGGAATGAACTGCAGTCTGGAATTATTTTCTCTTGGGTGTCAATAAGGCAGCCTATTCAGTTAGGCCACGAAATTTGGTTTAAAGGTGGATGGTAATACATCATGCAGAGTTAAGTGTTCCTCATTGAAGAATTCCTCTTGGGCAGCTCTTGCTCACATTTTGTTAAGATGAGCTTAGCTTGTTTTCCAAATCCAGTATACCCACCTATGCAAACGAGAATGATTTTTCTCCAAAACAGGCAATCCGTTTCACTAACCTACAATCCCTTTCCTTCACTTGTGGCAGATGGCATCTTTCATTTGCAAGGTAACAATTGTGATTTTATGCTTCAGTGAGGAATTAAATTTTATTTAATTCTGGGTACCTGGTTCTGTGAGAGATACAGACAAATTGGAGGTGATTAAGAAAAAACCAAACAAACAACCAAAAATGATTAAAGGTAAATAAAGAAAACTCATATAATTTATTACAGGATTAATTGAACAGTCTACAGCTGCAGTGCAGAGTATATAGGACCCTAAGGAGTAATTATTTCACATGGCATTGAAGAGTATAATGACAAGAGTATAATGCAATGAGATAAGAAAAGACATATTTGGACTAAATGTCACCAGAAAAAATTCTTACTGTGCGAACTGGTTGTGAAATAGTATCCCAGGGGATTTTTCCCACCCTCAAGGATATATAAACTGTGCAAGGCAAAACATTAGGGAAGGGAACAATCTGAATGTCATGTAGCACTTTAGGCAATCCAATATGCCCTTCCCAGCACTAATTACTACAGTTCAAAGCCTAGAAGATAAGAAAACCATTTGATGATATGTCTTGCAGAGACACATCCCATAAGAAGTATTTATAGCAAGTCAGGGTTTCTTTCAACTTATTTCCAATGCAGTGTGCCTTTTGAAGCTCAAGCTGATTGTCTTAAAATAGCCCTGTGCTGCTCCATAGTAGCTACTAGGTACTTACTGGGGATATGTAAATATTTCCTCTCTCAAATGTATTCAGAAAAAAAGCCTGTTTCCAAAATGTCAAATCTGCACTCAGTCTACACTCTTTTAGCCTTCTGTACCAGTGAGAGAGATCTGAGTATAAAAAAATTAGTTTTTAATGACACGTATACAGCCTCACACAAGCAGAGTCAGATAAACATATTGATACTAACCTGAGTGTTGGACTACGTCCTCACCAGGAGTGGAGAGATGCATCAAACCTGTATATATCATTTAGAATCTAACAACTTTCTCATCCTCATTGTAAATATGAACCAAGACAAGCAAGGTATAGACATCTGCCTACATTAGCAACAGCCTAAGACAGTAAGTCTGAGAGGTAGCCCATATAACTCTATTGGTATCATTCCATGGTCACTTTGGTAGAGGACTTCCTAGGACAGGAAAGGAATGAGAAGTACACCTGACCTGGACACAGAAAAATAGATTTATAGAATAACAGAATCATTAAAGTTGGGAAAGACCTGTCAGTTCACCCAGTTGAACCATCAGCCCAACACCACCATGCCTGCTAAACCATCTCAGAAAGTGCCATGCCTACGTGCTTTCTGAGCATCTCCAGGGACTGTGACTCCATCCCCTCCCCAGGCAGCCTCTTCCAATGCTTATCCACTCCACACAAAGACTCCCTGAATGGTAGTTCAGCTGCACTCAGGAGAAGCAAAGGTCATGACACTGCCCTTATCTGGGTACATTAGCAGGAGGATCCCATATAACCACTGACTGGAGTGGTATAGTTGTGTCATGAGGAAAGACCCCAACCAGAAGTACCAGATTTTGCTGTACTTTAGGTGCTGCAAACCACTGTGGTTTGTCTTCACTTGATAGTCAAATTACCCACAAGAAGACAGGTTTATAGCTGAAAGACAGAACTGTGACCTAGCCTGACAACCTGTGCTACTCAGTCTGCTTCTCTGCTCCCCCAATGATTAGGCTTGTTTGAGCTAGAAAAACTTTATTTTTTTCNGTCACTTTGGTAGAGGACTTCCTAGGACAGGAAAGGAATGAGAAGTGCACCTGACCTGGACACAGAAAAATAGATTTATAGAATAACAGAATCATTAAAGTTGGGAAAGACCTGTAAGTTCACCCAGTTGAACCATCAGCCCAACACCACCATGCCTGCTAAACCATCTCAGAAAGTGCCATGCCTACGTGCTTTCTGAGCATCTCCAGGGACTGTGACTCCACCACCTCCCCAGGCAGCCTCTTCCAATGCTTATCCACTCCACACAAAGACTCCCTGAATGGTAGTTCAGCTGCACTCAGGAGAAGCAAAGGTCATGACACTGCCCTTATCTGGGTACATTAGCAGGAGGATCCCATATAACCACTGACTGGAGTGGTATAGTTGTGTCATGAGGAAAGACCCCAACCAGAAGTACCAGATTTTGCTGTACTTTAGGTGCTGCAAACCACTGTGGTTTGTCTTCACTTGATAGTCAAATTACCCACAAGAAGACAGGTTTATAGCTGAAAGACAGAACTGTGACCTAGCCTGACAACCTGTGCTACTCAGTCTGCTTCTCTGCTCCCCCAATGATTAGGCTTGTTTGAGCTAGAAAAACTTTATTTTTTTCTAAATAACAGTCAAACTTGAGATAAATATTATGACAGAGGAAGTGTACATTACAGCCTTTGATTGATCATTGTCTAATTACTTCTATTTATACTTCAGCTGTTTATCAAGATGTATTAAGATTAAAGGCCTTGAAAGTCTAAGTATTCTGTATCGTAGAATCACAGAATCGTAGAATCACAGAATCATAGAATCATGGAATCATTAAATGGTTTGGGTTGCAGAGGACTTGAAAGCCCATCAAGTTCCAAACCCCTGCATGGTCAGGGACACCTCCCACTGGATCAGTTTTCTCAAAGCCCCATCCAACCTGACCTTGGAACACCTCCAAGGATGGGGCAACCATGGCTTTTATGGGCAACCTGTTCTAGTACCTCCTCACCCTCATAATAACAAATTTCTTCCTAATATCTCATCTAAATCTCCCCTCCTTCAGCTAAAAGTAAAACTTTTTCTATCAGCACCATTACTGTTGTTCTAAAACTTGTAATTTCGTCAAAAGCTATGTCAAACACTTTTATCACCTCCAGCTTCTTCTAGACCTTTACAGTTTCCTTCACCTTGGGACTGATTGAAGATTGACAGTAGTGGGCAAGAGGGCTTCTTGATCAGCTTTTGAAAGCTCTTGATTTTAAAATGCCTAATTTTAATAGCAGCTGTTATACTTAACTCTTGGAATGATACCACTGTTACATGTAAGGCTAACATATATTTTCTGTGTTCATTTCTGGTATAGGAAACTGTTGTATGGTTTTTCTAGAAGTTTCCCCATGTCACGGTAGGAAATGCAGAATACATTGTTTCAGACTCATTTAATATTTCTATCCATCACAGAGAGATGTTTCAAGTCGATATTTATCCTATGGTTCAAAAACATTTGAGATCAATGCTTTCTCTTATTGGTGACAAAGAGACACAATGCCAGTTTTGACAGCTTCTGCCATTTTGAGATCACTACTTGCTGGTTTAGTTGTAGCAAACGATTTAAACTGTCTGATCACAGAAATCCTGCCTCTAACTTCACTAATAGCAATTAGGTCAAACATGTTTATTTATGAGCAGGTAAATTAGTCTTGTTTATTTCCTAGACTCTGAGTATTAGTCTCAGGGAAAGGAACAAAGGAACTATTTTCTTCTTTGTAGGTCTCTTGATGGCTTTGCTGATTTCTTTTATTGTATTTTAATTTCATGTGCTTTTGTTTTACCTTTTTACTCTGCTCTTTTTCTACTGGCTAAACACTCCAGCCTGGTCCCAGAGCAGTCTATATGTCTTTCTCTTGATTTGGACACCGTCTAAACTGTCCCATTTCCCTAGGAAAAACAAGCCAATGTTTATCAGAGCTTTAATTTGAAATACTTATCTTGCCCTTACCTACCTTCTGACTAGCACTTACCAGTTCTTCCAGATCATTTGAACTTTCTTCTTAGCAGCTCCTTACTGAGGTAGTATATAGAATGGCCTGTCAATAGTATTTATTTAAACCATCAGTAGTCATCAAATCTGTTTAGAGACCCATGGCATAATTTAGGTTTCCTCTGGTGGTCTTCTAGTTCAACCTTCTGCTCAAAGAAGGGCCAAGTCCAAAGCTGAGCCTTAGATCTACCTCTTAGATCCCATAAAGCCCATTTCTTGAAGAATATCCAACAAGGACTATCCACTGCCTTGGAAAAAGTTCTAAGTTTTTAACAGGATTATGTCCAGTCTCAGAAGCTGAGACTTCCACACTGATCTACCCCATAATCTCTGTTCTTTGCTAAATGTCTTTTGTTTATATGGCTGAAGAAAATAATTAATAGCAAGGTTGGCGGTTATGTGCAAGAGTGGCTTGATTGTGTTCTCAAAGACATGTGAAAATCAAAGAAAACAAGCAACTGTTTTTCCCTCATTTTCTTCAAATGTCTTACAAAAAAAAAATTCCTGCAGTTTTTCATATGTTGTTTACTGAGTTTTATTTATTTATTTACTGTGTTGAAGCTGGGTTGGCAGATCTGTGGCACACAGCAATAAGAAATTTCTTCCTAATATCTCATCTAAACCTACCCTCTTTCAGTTTAAAACTGTTTTCCCTTGTCCTATCCCTGCACTCCCTGATCAAGAGCCCTTCCTCAGCTTTCCTGTAGGCCCCCATTAAGTACTTGAAGGCTGCTATAAGGTCTCCCTAGATCCTTCTCTTCTCCAGGCTGAACAAGTTCAGCTCTTTCAGCATGTCCTTGTATGGGAGGTGTTCCAGCCCTTGGATCATCTTCCTGGTCCTCATACACATGATTCCAAGTGCGCTAACATTGCTGATTTGGAGACACACCATTAACTTATTTTAAAATAAATACTTAACAAGCCCTTGTTCGACATGTCCTGCGTTGCCAGCATGAAGAAATAAGAATACAATTCCCCATTCTACCTAAAAAGGCATAATTGTACATGGAAAGGCAGTTTTAAAATAACAATTTCTCCATTATGTTTCATTAAAAGCGAGTTACTTCCTACCAGCTACAAACACAGAAATGTCTGTGACAGCAATGCTCCAAGTTATACTTTGTCAAAGTGTACGTTGGTTATGGTATTATGCTGGTAGCTGCTGACCTCCATTATATGACTTTGAAACAATCTCTCTTTTACCACAGCTGTAAAGCTAAGCACATTTTTTCAAAGTTCTTAGTAAATAATCGGCATATCTCCATTTACAAAAATAGAATGCAGCAGAAATTCCAAACTGAGCCTGCTGGTCTGGACAAACGATCACAAATGTTTAAATATTTGGTTGGAGAAAAGCCAAATTTTGAATGTCACGGAGAGTGGCTGGTGCCAAGCATCCAATTCTTCCACAGGACCTGAACGTTTGAGCTGTAGCTGATTGTTTACCCAGTCTGTCTGCCCAGGCAAACAAGCTCCTGGAAGATCATTGCTGTGAGTCTGCCTGGATCCCCATTCCTCAGCCTTTATGTACTTATTAGGCTTACAATAAAGGACAGCACTGAAGCAAGCACAGAAGTTAACAAAGCCAGGGGAAATGCCAGGCCTGGTTGGAATTAATTCAGTGTGTGGTGAATGCTTTTGTTCTGAGTGTGATGATGGGCTTTCTGCAGTGAAGGTGAGTGAGCAGCAGATGGAGAGTGAGATGAAGTTGAGTACCCTGTACTGAAGTCAGCAGAAAAAACTGACTGACCCCTAATTAGGACCTGACAACCTTATCCTACAGGCAATATTCTCATGGAAATAAATGGGAGATATGTCTGGTTAAGAACAGCATTCTGTTATACTACTACATCTATTATTTGTATTTCTCCAGAATCTATAAGTCCTAGCTCAGTATGGAAGTGCACTGTGCTATACACACACACACACATACACACAAAAAAAAAAAAAGATACTTTTTTGCTCTATTTTGGAAAAATAAAGTATCTACCTATGTTTGCACACTGTGTTATTGGCACAACCTGTAGCAGCCTTCCTGTACTTAAATGGGGCCTATGATGAAAGCTGGGGAGGGGCTGTTTATCTGGGAGTGCAAGGTTAGGATGAGGTTTTCAACTGACAGGAATGGTTTTCAGCTGAATGAGGGGAGATTTAGATGCAATATTAGGAAGAAATTTTTTTTTCCCTGTGAGGATAGTGAGGCACTGGGACTGGATGCCCAGAAAAGGGCACTTCCCATCCCTGGAGGTGTTCATGGACAAGCTGGATGAGGCTTTGAGCAACCTAATCCAGTGGAAGCTGTGGTTGGAACTGGGTGATCATTAAAGTCCCTTCCAGGCCAAACCATTCTATTTCTTTCTAATATCTCATATAAATCTCCCTTCTGTTTTTTTTCCTTCTGAAAAATGTTTGAGAAACAGAAAGCAAAAGAAATGTGGAACTGGAAAACATCAGCTTTCGCAGTTAAACAGATTCTCCTTTTATCTGAGGAGCTGTATGTTTCTTTATGGTGGTTAATTCCACAGTTTGACAGAGATCATCAAGTGTGGGAATCAAAAAAGACACTCAGTTTAGGTAGCAGCTTCTGTGATTTCCCACTGGGATTGGTGCTGTGCCTTAGTATGAGAGGGACCTCCCATGCACCAGCACCCTGCTCCTTTAGCAAGGGACCCTCTGGTATTCCGCAGCCACTGGCCTTTCTGCTGAGACAACTGATAAATATATCCAAAACTGGTGCTGTTGGAAGACTGGATTTGGATTACAAGCCTATGCCTCCAGACTTGCCAGTAACCCTGGCTGCTGCCACCTCGGACCTGATTTGAACGCTTGACAAAAAAGACAAGCTCAGTATGTCACTGTCCGGCCCTGGCTACTCTGGCTGTTTTTTCTAACTCACAGAGGAAGGCAGTTTAAAGTAGGTTATTCTGAGGACAGAGAAGAAATCACACAGGAAATAGGACACTGCAGAGGCCCCTACACTCCCCATAGGCAGAGGACTTCCCAAGGAGCTCCCGTACACTAGTAGACTGTCTGATAAGCAAATAGGAGGATCTAGAGGTCTATGCAGATGCCGAGCTACACTATCGCTGCAATTACAGAGATGTAGTGGGGTGCTTGCACGGGTGGAGTGCACAGATGCACTCAACTGGAGCTCTAATATGTGCATACTCACTCTTTACGAAATGTGGAGCAGATGAGAAGACAGCTGTGTGCAGTGCCAAGGGGAGCTCCACTGTGCAGGATATCGACATAACTCCAGTGGTCCTTTACAAAGTAAATTTATCCACAATTCTCCAGGATGCACTTGCTTTACAGGATTACTCTTCAGTCTCACAGATTTCTGATCAGAAGGCCAGCCTGTATTTTCAAGGCCAGGTCAGAGGGGGTTTTAAGCAACCTGATCCAGTGGAAAGCATCCAGGCCCATGGCAAGGGGGCTGGAACTGGATGAGCTTTAAGGTCCCTTCCAACCTACAGCATTCTATGATTCTATGAGACATTGTCTGTTTTCCCTTTTCACAGTTTATTCCCTCTGCATTCTGCTAGATAACTTTTATTTCTATCCTGATCACTTGTTGAAATTAATGATAAAACGGAATTAAAAAGACATTTGCCAAGAAGACAAGTTCCTCACATCCTCTGCTGAAAATTCACTTTGTCTAGGATTATCAGTCAGTATTTAGCTCTCATTTGGCAGCCTCACATTCAGTTCCTTCATTTATAGGATAAAGCAGAGCAATATAAGAAACTGCGACTGGTTAAATGACAGAATGGAAGCAGTTTTCTGCACTAGGAAAACATTTTAGTATAGTGAAGTACTAGAAGCCCAAAAGCATGTCAAGGACCAGTCACAGCAAGTATTTAAAACTGTGGGTCTCATTAAGGGATGGGCTGAAGCAAAAGACTGGATAGGAGGTAGTTGCCATCTGAATTCTGCAGTCATAGAATCATAGAACAGTTTGGGTGGGAAAGGACCTGAAAGTTCATTCAGTTCCAACCCCCTTCCACTGGATCAGGTTGCTCAAAGCTCCATCCAACTTGGTCTTGAACACGTCCAGGGATGGTGGGTCCATGATTTCTCACAGCAACCTGTGCCAGTGACTCACTACCCTCACAGGAAAACATTTCTTCCTAATATCTCATCTAAATCTCCCCTATTTCAAGTTAAAACCATTCTCACTCATCCTGTCTCTGCACTTCCTGATGAAGAGACCCTCCCCAGCTGTCCTGTAGGCCCCCTTTAAGTACTGGAGGGCTGCTATAAGGTCTCCCTAGTCATGTTTTCAAGTGATTTCCAAGGAAGAGGTCCTTTAGCACTCAACTGGGAACCACTGAAGGTGGGCAAAGTTTTTCACTTAGGGGTCCCTCTGTGGTTAGAAGAGAATTTTTCCAGATGGAATTTTTCCAAGAAGCTGAATGCAAACAACTTGAAATGCTCTGTGGAGTTACAGAATCAGACACTGCTCCTATCTGCCAGCACAAGAAAGAGAATGACAACTGATTAAATTATATGTGTGTGTGTGTATATACATATTTGTATATATTTATATAGGTAACTGTGCTGATACTTTATCCTGCCATCTGTCATCTTCCAGATATTTGTATAAAGTGAAGAGGCCATGCAAACTAGGAAGGATGCACAACACTGCCAAAGAGAACTGGGACCAAGTTACCTGCAGCTAAGAGATGCAACTTGACAGAGTCCATTGGGGTGCAGTGGAGGAAGCGGCTGCCACTCTGGGAGGCACAAAGGAGTTGCAGGGATACAGCAATCAAATCAAATCACAGGTGAACTTGAACATCTCAAGGACAAGGAGCCAGTCGCCAGGCAGGGGTTTGTGCCAAGTCTTCTGAAATGTCAGCATTTCTCTTGCCCCATGCCTCAGGAATACGTTATGTTTTCTGGGTCAGGCAGCCTGAAAATATCCTTCTGGTGCAAATAGAAGATTCAAAACCTGGCAACTCCACTGCTTCTGTGCCCTATGTGTATACCCCGTGAGCTATTACAGTACAAGGTAATGGGGGGGGGTGGGGTGGTGGTGTAGTATCCGTGGGACTAACAGCAAACAGGGAAGGGGATACACAGCTTGTCCCACCCAGAGATGAGGCCAAGCTGTGCGAAATACCTATGAGGAGAGCAGCTGCCTCTGCAGTCACCTCTAGGGAAGTTCTCCCTGCCAAAAACAACTTATTCCTCCATCATCTTCTCCTCATAGCTGGAGAGTTCCTTTTGGGAAGTCTTCTTGCACTTTTCCTGGAAATGTATCACCATGGAAAGTTTTTGTCTACCTATTTTTCTCCCAAGTAACATGGAAGGACAGGAGGCAATGACCAGGGGAGGTTTAGATTGGATACTAGGAAAAATTACATGACTGAAAGGATTGCCAGTTACTGGAAGAGGGTGCCTGGGGAGGTTGTGGAGTCCTCATCCCTGGAGGGGTTTAGAGGCCATGTGGATGTGGTGCTTAGGGACATGGTTTAGTAGTGGAGTTGGCAGAGTGAGGTTTATGGTTTGATTCATGGTGTTAGAGGTCTTTTCCAACCTAAACAATTCCATGTTTCTGTGTATTTGCTGCATTGTACCAAATAGACACATATATGTGTAGAAGTTAACTGCATCTCTCACGGAACTGCATTGACACTGCGTAAGAGCAAACCAAAGGACATTTTAACTTAGTATGTGGATTTCACCAGAAAATGATCCATACATGTATTTAATCCTTGTCTACCTCTGTGATAATGCAACTATAATTAAAACATCTACAATTGCCTAAAAATATTGACAACATATTTTTCCTGTTTCATCTACATCAAAAACTTCCTCTATAACAGTGCTGACTTTGATGATATTTTGGTCTGACTGCCTTGACTAATTTTTCATTTCTCAACAAGTTGTTGTCTCCAAACATATTTTGTTCTTAATTACATTATATTAATACTCCAAAAAGCTAGTCAGAATAGTATTCTTTGTTCTTGCCATAAAAGAAATGGAATTAAAATGCTGGCATTTCTTGTGGAATGGAAACTTGAGGTTTCAGCTAGATCTAGTATCATCTGTTTCAGAAAGGGAGAAAAGTTTCCCTCATAACCATTCTTTTCTATCTATTCCTTTTTTTAATTTTAATATAGACTAAAACTTTAAGAGCAAGGATTCCCACCTGTTTTGTAGAATCCAGCTGTATTCTCATAAAAGCAGGGACAAATGGTTGGGTCATGAAACAATCTTAATTTCCATGAAATATTTTGTTGGGAATCAGAAAAAATGTACTTCCAGCCAAAAGGAGTCAATTGAGAATCTGTTGCTGTTTGTTGCTCCAATTAATTTAAATGTCACTTGTCATAAGGAGGAAAATAGAATACATGATCATGATGAGCAAGGTTGGAAAGCTATCTCAGTGAACTGGATGGAGCTTCACTTTCCACCCCTATGCCTCACTGAGTGAACTTCGTACTCATTTATTGAGGGATTGTGTTGGAGGAATAATTCTGCCCAGTCTTTTTACTTCTAGACATGAACAAAGCCAAAAGTTTTACATTTTTGCATCTAATAAAATACAAATCACAAGGAGGAACCCAGAACTACACTTTTAGTAAATAACCTTCTGTACAGCCTTTGCTAGTTGTGAGCTGGAAACTGCAGACGGTTTCTTTCATGCCAAGTAAAGGTGAGAGAGGCCAGCAGATTAGCTTGCAACAGATCTTTTCCACAGTCCCAAGCCAAACCACTGCTATAGATTTCCCCCACACACCTCCCCCCAGCCTCCTACTCGCTGGACTTTCTAATGTGAGAAATATCTTCCCATGGAAAGCAGTGGTTACACAGTCACATGGGATCCTGCCTTACTCATACTGCTGGCGTCTGCCTACAGTTTATGAAATCAGGCAGAGATTCCAGAGTTACCCTCAGACTGAGCTCTCTCCTGTAAGCAGCAGCAGCAGAAGTCAGGAGGGAGCAGACTGGCCCAAAAAGACCCTCCCAGTCATCATAGAAAAAGACTTTTATTTTACTAAACAGCAGGCAAAAATCTCTTTCCACATTATGGTGCATATACTGCCAGAAGAACAGGGGATATAAATCTGAAGAACAAACCACCCATGCTCCCTGAAGACCCTGCAATCTTTCTGTAAGATGAAGTTGTTCTGTTCTGAGTCTCAGACAAATCACAATCTAAACAGAATGTACTTATCTGTGGTACTTTGACAGGGACATGGATCTGTTAGAGTGAGTCCAGAGGTGGTGGGCCACAAAGATGAGCTGAAAGCTGGAGCACTTCCCGTATGAGAACAGGCTCAAAGAGTTGGGATTGTTCAACTTAGACAAGAGAAGGTTCCTGGTAGACATTATAGCAGCTCTTCAGTACTTACAAGGGACTACAGGAAAGCTGGAAGAAGCTCTTTCATCACTACTAGGTTTGTTTTCACACTAGCCAATGTGTCTCTGCTGGGTTTAGATGCTGCTGAAAATTTCAGTCCTCCATATGGCTGTTTTAAATCCACCTTATACTCATCTATCAATAGTGGGCTGTAATGACCATGTGACCATGACATTACTGTTTAAAGAGAGACCCATGATCAATGCACACAGCAAAGTAGAAGGTTCTGCCTGCAGTGAGAGCCCACGCCTGCAGAGCGGACAAGCTGGGCACGGTCTTTGCTTAAGTCTTTCCCCACCTGTCCATCAGCCTTAGCTAATGCTGGGAAAGGCCTTTCCCAGTCTTGTTCCACAGCAACAGTTGGTGGCCTTTCCAATAAGATTAGAAGATTCCATCATATCTGAGAAGTCATGGCAGTCCGGTGAAGTTCCCACTGACTGGGAGAACGGAAACATAACTCCTGTTTCTAGAAACAGAAGACTTGAGGAACTACAGGCTAGTCAGTCTCACCTCTGTGCCGGGTNACCTCTGTGCTTGGCAAGATCTTGGAGCAGATCGTCCTGGAAATCCTGCTGAGTATTCTTATCAGAGGACTGGAAGAACCGCCATACAAGGACAGGCTGAGAGAGTTGGAGTTGTCTAGGCTGGAGAAGAGAATGCTCCAGGGAGACCTTATAGCAGTACAAGATAGGGGTCTACAGGAAACCTGGGCAGGGGCTCTTTATCAGGGAGTGCAAGGATGGGATGAGATGGAACAGTTTTCAGCTGAAAAGGGGGAGTTTGAGATGAGATATTAAGAAGAAATTTTTTCCTGTGAGGGTGGTGAGGCACTGGCACAAGTTGTGCAGAGGCATCATGGATGCCCCATCTGTAGAGGTGTTCAAGGCCAGGTTGGATGAGGCTTTGAGCAGTGTGGAAGTTGTCCCTGCCCATGGCAGGGTGGGTGGAACTGGACAATCTTTAAGGTCCTTCCAACACAAATCATTTCACAATTCTATGATCCTATGACAGTAGCAGTTGGATGCATATACATCAGTCCCTGACCTTAACAGCTCTACCAGTGCTGTTTGAGCTGCTCTTCTGAGCAGCTCTGAGAGTATTGCAGTGTTGAATAGAGTGTGGTTTAAACAGTAGTTTTAGAAAATGCCTTAAGAATGTCACACTGTACATTGCAAGCTTAATGAAAACCATGAACACATCCACCCAGAACAACTGGAATGGTAAGGAAGAGGGCTTGGTGTACCTAGATAGCCCCAGCATCATCAGGCTATGAGCAGCATACTCACTGCTTTAGAGAGCGCAAAGAGGAGCAGCACAGCTCAGAGCCCTTTGATCATTCCTCAGTTCTTCTGAACAAGGCAGATATTAGGCACCTGCCCTGCATTTCTTCCCCAGAAGCTGGTCAGCAGCTGCCGTCACCCATGGTGTAAAAATCTTGA
Source organism: Piaya cayana (assembly GCA_013389865.1). NCBI lineage: Eukaryota > Metazoa > Chordata > Aves > Cuculiformes > Coccyzidae > Piaya > Piaya cayana. The sequence goes on along the minus strand of WAAB01016423.1, from coordinate 82,810 downwards.
TGTGCTTTATGTGCAGTATCTAAGATTGGATGTGAATGACGGGTAGGGCATTGCTGGGCAGGGCCAAACAGAAAGGTCTAGAGAGCTGACTCAGACACCAGAAGGATGGCTTTCTGCAAGGGCAGATGTTTCTACTGGGGCTGTAGAGTGGAGTTGAAAAAGCTACATAATATCCTGAGTTTAATGTGTGGAGCTCCTTTCCACTCCCAGGCTGTTTTGTCTTTCCTTGGCTGAGCACAATGACAGCGTTTCCTTCAAAACGCATCCTAGTGGAGACACAGCAGGAGAGTGAGTGGAAGCAATGCAAGCTGATGGCACTTTCACCTGCAGAATCAAAGGCAAAGAATCTAAAACTAACAGACAGAACTGTCATCATTATATGCCATTTGTCCCAAACCAAGTGTTGTTTGTTGATGAGTGTGCTGAAAATAAAGATTAAATAAGTAATTCTTCCTCCAAAAGTCTTCTCCATAAAGAAAAAGAAAAAACAAAAACAAAACAAACAAAAAAAACCCCAACATGGGTGGAATGAGGACTGTAGTAATTTGGAGACCTCTGAGCTCCTGTTTCCACTGTCCTGCTCTGGCTCTAGAACTTCCTAAGGAGCAGGAGACAAGAAGAGCAAAACTCAAGCAGTCAGGCTATTTAAAGTTCATGGTGGAGAGTGTGAGCTAAAATACAGCAAGCACAGTCTGTCAGGTGCTCACAGACCTTTACAAACCAGAACCAGAGGGGCCATGCAGAGATTGTACCGTGTGGAAAAATAGTAGTGTGAATTCTTTAGAGGCAGGGAGGGGATGCTAACAACTCAGTGTGGGCAAGCTCTGCTACCAGTGAGGCTAGCAAAATGTTTAATCAGTCTGTTGTCTGATAACAGTAACTGTTTCTGTTCTCCCTTCCAGCTTGAGATAGTCAATGATTAGGGAAAGCCACACAGGAGCTTGACAAGATGCCTTTTAACTCCACTGTAGATAAAACTTCTGCAGAGGGTGGTACAGACAAAGGGAGGATATGGAACAAAGCAGCATCAGAAAGGAAAAGCCGTAGACCCATGCTTTTTGGGTTATTAAGCCTTTAGAAGCCTCTCTTTGAGATCTTGAAGGCAACTCAGGGCAGTGGGAACAGGAACAAACCTATTAGTAGGTTCCCTGGAAGGTCTGCACAAAGTAGATCCCAACATAGAAAGTTAGATTACTCTTTATGAGGCTAACTGTCCTGATACCTATTTTTCTCTCCTGTTCCTACTAGAACTGGCATCTAACACCCAGACAATGGCTGATGGCTTGTAAAGTGGGATACGACAACAGTAAAGGACTTTGTTTTTCCTCATATTGCCTCCAGATCGACCACCAAGTCCCCAGTCCCAAAACACTCTCCATGGAGACTGGGTGGATGGAGCGTGAAATAAATTAGTTCCAGGCTTCTGTCCCCCAACCTTGGGCTGCTCTGACTCACATAGGAGCTCACAGCATTGTGGACAATACCACAGTGGGGTTTTTTTGTTTGTTTTCCACTGCATTAAAGCAGCAGTAATAACAGAGTGTCATGAGACCAGCACCAAACAGAAGAAACCTGCCAATTGAAGATGGACTTGTGTACAGCTTGAAAGCAGCAAGGAAAGGAACTGTCCAGAGACTAAAACATTTCCACTTTGGATTTATGATTTAATACTTGTTTAAGTTAAATATTAATATGGGTAAAGCAACTTTCAAAACGGCGCCAGCACAGAGTTGATCCAAAAGTCAACAGGACAAAAGAATCTGGAGCAAAAAACCTCAGCCAAACCACTGAAGCTGATAATGTCTGGCAAGAATATTCAGCTCAGAGATGAGCTTGAGGACAACAAAACTCCATTAAAAAACACAAATCAGACCTCACCCTTTGCTGACCATCTCTCTGCTTTTATTCTTACCAGATGTAAAAGACTCATGTTCTTAGAGGCCTGAGATCTCTTTGTTAAGAAGGCTCTACAGAATCAGGATTGCTTCTGCACTTGGGGCTTCAGCTTCCAGGCTGAGCTGCAGCTGACCCTGCCAACAGGATGCACAGGGACAGAAACCTTTGACTCTGGCCCAAACTGTATTTGCTGACAGACAGTTGGTCTTAAGCTTGCTAGCTCTTAATTGTACTTTGACAAATTAGAAAGGCTTCCTGTCATCCATCAGGGCACCCACTTCCCATTATTCTGGGCTAACAGTCTGTAAAATGAAATGGCAAACAGAAAGAACTATATTAAAACAAAGAGAGGCTGCAAGGTTTGGAAGAGTAAGAATCAAGCCCCAGGGGCTGCATTTCCAGCTTCATCTCTGACTAGCTATATAAAAAAAAAAGGACAATGACTCTTTTCAGCCCTCTGTCCCTAAGTTAACACAGTTATCAAGCAGAGATGCTACTACTCAGAGTCCTTGTGAGAATATTATGGAAATTAATTACAATTTATAAAGCTGTCTGTGACCCTGAGTGGATGAAAATTATTAAATTCTTTTTCTAAAAACATCCAGATTTGTTTTCAAATTGTAGAATCATAGAACAACTTGGGTTGGAAGAGGTCTTAAAGCCCATCCAATTTGAAGTCCCTTGCCATGGGCAGAGATACCTTCCACTAGATCAGGTTGTTCAAAGCCTCATCCAGCCTGGTCTTGAACACCCACAGGCATGGGACATCCACAACTTCTGTGAGAAGCCTATGCCAGTGCCTCACCACTCTCACTGTAAAAAAAAAATTCCTCCTAACATCTCATCTAAATCTCACCTCTTTCAGGTTAAAGCCATACCCCCTCATCCTGTCACTGCATTCCCTTATAAAGAGCCCATTACCATCTTTCCTGTAGTCCCATCTTAAGTACTGGAAGGCTGCTATAAGGTCTCCCCACAGACTTCTCTTCTCCAGGCTGAACAACCCCTACTTTCTCAACCTATCCTTGTATGGGAGGTGCTCCAGGCCTTGGATTGTCTTTGTGGCCCTCCTCTGGGCTCACTTTAGCAGATCCATGTCTTTCCTGTGCTAAGCACTCTGGAACTGAATGCAGGACTCCAGGTTAAGTATCATGAGAGCAGAATCCTCTCCCTGGACTTGCTGGTCACACTGCTTTGGATGCAGCCCAGGATACAGTTGGCTCTCTAGACTGCAAGTGCACATTGCTGGCTCATGTTATGCTTCTCATCCACCAGCAACCCCAAGTCCTCTCTTCAGGGCTACTCTCAATCCATTAAGCACTAAAAAGTTATTATTACAGTGACCAGAGACCCAGGATAAGAATGTTAAAAACAATATCAATCATTCAATTAATTTCTCATCAAGGGGAATGCAAGAGAAAATACATTCCTCCAGTCCAACCCCATATTTGAACAGACTCAGATTCCTCTGCCCTGAGTGTGTGCCTGCAGCTGAAGTACGAAGATACTGCCTCAGACTCACAGTGCAGGGAGACAAACACCTCTGGGAGTAATTCAAATACCGGCTGGGCTGACTCAGACTCTGGAAATGTCCTTATCTTTCCAGATCTTAGGCTTGGGCTGTATTAGTAAGTTAAATGTGTCCAGGCTCCAGCCAAGCTCTTGCCCTGAGGCCAGATGGCATCATGCAGCCACCATCCAAGCGAGTAAGATTTCCTTCTCTGCAAATCAAGGTGTCTCTGTAGGGACATCCAGCTAGGTGGGCTCCCAGGTCATGACCAGAGGCTACTGAGACAGAGCTAGTGCCCTCCACTGCACCAGTGTCAGGGGCCATTCTGACAGTGTAGCAGCAGTTTGAGTCCCTGTGCCTTGCAACATTCCCCATTTAATTTATTAGTGGAGGAGTAACCTTAGATGTATGTGATGAGTGTCTGAAGTCAGCTGAGATGTGCTAGGACAACACCACTATGTGAGGGACAGGGTTAACTCTTTCCATCCTATAGCTATTTGTTGATCCTACTCATCAAAAAAAAGAGTGGCAGCCCAGTATCTAAGGTGACAAAGTCTAGGTAAGCTAAATATATCAAAGGAACTCAAGAGAACCTCCTTTTGGTGCTCAGTGCTCTGGGAAAGCAGTTGATAATTTATGGATTTAAGCTCAGTGTTTAAGCCCATGCTGTTCTCACAGCCCTGTGCTTGGGATCTTCCAGAGCCAAGCAAGGGATCATATTCTCAGCTGAGTCACCAGCGATTGTGCTCTTCTGTCCAGTGTTACTAGTCACTGATCATTTCCACCATCCCCTTCCTGGAAGTGATTCCTCTGCCTGGTAAAATACTTCTCCCTCATTACCTGTACACCCACATTTTTGTGTCTATAGTGTTTTTCATACAGGCTTTGCAAACAGATGGACAGCAGTGTGCACACAGAATAAAAAGATAAAAGGAATCTGGGCACTAGAGACTTCTCCTTAGCCGGGGTGTGAGTCAGTGTGACAAACGCAGAAATGCAGGTCGGGATGTCTGAGTCGCAGCCCCCTCCCTGAATCAGGAGACCACAGTGCCTCACAGCTATTATCTGAGTGGGAACTCGTCAGATCCCACTGCTGTAACCAGCCCCTAATGACTATCAGATATATCCACATCTGCAAGGAGACAAGGAAAGCAGGGGAGGATTGCCCTCATAACACTGTAGACAGAAGAGTAGTTCCTGGAATATTTATCCAGCCACTGAACCAAAACTTTGTTTTTATATTCCAGCTGACAGTTTTTCAGAGCTTTTCAGCTCCGTTATTTTTTTATGTTCCCACCATTTACAACCCAAATCTTTGTGTCTGTCATTAAAAACACACTATGCAAAGGCAGTATGGCCAGCACCTGATGTCCTAGCATCCACAAAGCAGTTGCTAGTAGCAGCAGAATAGAAATGAAGGGAGACCTATGTATATAGTCCAAAGTGAAGGTATATTTAGCATTGCAAGTGGCTATCTAGTTAAATACATTAATATGTCTAGGATAAACCATACCTAGTACAACTATCACAGCTTATAAGGGTTGGGTACTGTCATCCAAAGCTCGTGGTTGCAATTTGTCAGAGTTCAGAAAGATCATATGAAGTAAGAGATGTGGGAGTATTCGCACATCTGAGCCTACCATGCTTAATCCTCAGCATTTAAAACACTGCTTTTACCTCATCTTAAAATATTAGCGAAAGGAACTAAAACTTTACATGCCAATTAGGAAGAATTGTTCCAGATTTGGCTCTCGAAGTGCTTTGGTTTGATTTGAATGTAACTATTTGGATTCCATGGATAGCAAAAGGCACATGCCTCAGAGTGGTGGCTTTTATTCCTTTAGGGCAACCAGCATCCCCTCAATGGAAAGGATTAAATCAAAACTAAATCAGACATTCTACAGAGAAGGCTGGCTGTGTACTTTTCAACATGGACAAAGCAACCCTTCTCCCTGCTGGTAAAAATCCACACTAGTGCAGAGACCCAGCACAAAGCCAAATGCCACTTAAGCATCCTGCTGAGAAGCTGAGGTATTCACTGGGCTTTGTGCTAGGCCTCAGTGATGGATTATCAGCCACAAGAAAGAAGAGGGACAAAATACCTGGGTCTGATTCTATATTTCCAGACTTCTCTGATGGACATATGGAGTCAGCATGAGATACATGATGTGGCTTCACATTTCAGCCATGGACTCTAGTCACACCAAGAGAGGTTTAGATTGGCTGTTAGGAAAAAATTCTGTCCTAAAGAGTGGTGAAGCATTGGAAGAGGCAACCCTAGGAAGTGGTGGAGTCACCATCCCTGGAGGTGGTCAAAAAGTGTATAGATATGGCATTTTGGGATATGGTTTAGTAGGCACAGTGAGATTGGGCTGACAGTTGGACTGGATGATCTGAGAGGTCTTTTCCAACCCTAATGAATTTATGATTCTATGATTATATTTCACTTCATACCTGAAACCTGCCTTTATAATGAAAGAGGCAGACATATATCATCCATGTTAATACTTCTTAATATAAATGGATTCTGCACATAAAATATCTGCAAACCACTTACCACTGATAAAAGGCAGTGCAACTCCTCTGAAGTAAATGGCATGAAATGATTCATTTTGGCTCAGGATTTTCCACAAGGGTTTCACAATCTGTGTCTTCAATCCCACACTATGAGGTATTGTGTTTGTACACAAGCTGGGAGGTTGACTACATAAACATGACAGTCCCCTGGGATCCTGCTACAGATTCCATGTGGGACTCCGCTTCGGTTGCCAAGACTGGTTCTTCACTCAGGGACCACTTTTTTTTTATACAATGACTATGCTTGTGTTCCAGGTTCTGCTCTTGGAAAAGAAGGTGCAGATTTGTTTGTCGCTATTCTGAACTTCCCATAATCTATTGATATTTCCAACCAGAGCAGTCATGTGGGTTGGACACTACAAATAATCAGTGCCTCTGCTGGCTGGGTCTGCTCATAGTGCCATTTTTACACGCCTGCTACAGCCCTTTCTTCTTGAGCTGCTGCTTTTCATGGATATCCACAAAAGGAAGCTCAAGTGGAAGTAGTTAAAACTCTGCAACTCATCACACCACAAGATTGTTTGGAACAAGACCTGGAGTTGCATTCTGAAGGAAGTGAAGGGACCAAGGATTCAAGCTATGGTATGTGTGCATAGGAGAGACTAAAATGAATTATTTAGATTTAAATAAGAAAACAGGAGAAAAAGCTTAAGCTGGGGATCAGTTGAAGAATTCAGTTAAAAAATCATGACAGACACAACATAGCAGTGTACTTCCTTCCAGGCAGTAAAACAGCTTTACAAACCAAATCCACACTTGTGTCAAAGTACCAGTCCAGGTTTGAAATGGGACAGCTTCATTGGACTTCAGCAAAGCCTTTGACACAGTTTCTCACAGCATTCTGCTACAGAAACTGTCAGCCTCCGGCCTTGACAGGCACACACTCTTCTGGGTGGAAAACTGGTTGGATGGCCAGGCCCAGAGAGTGGTGGTAAATGGAGTTAAATCCAGCTGGAGGACAGTCACAAGTGGGGTTCC
>WAAB01016423.1:34936-75389 GCA_013389865.1 Piaya cayana | reverse complement strand
TTCCCTGGAGGTGTTTAAGGCACGGGTAGACAAGGTCCTGAGGGACATGGTTTAGTGTTTGGTGGGAATGGTTGGAGTCAATGATCTGGTGGGTCTCTTCCAACCTGGTGATTCTATGATTCTATGATTCAACACTCAGACTTGCACATCTGGATGAGTTGTTAGCTTCCAGCTCCAGGCTTTGCCCTATCACAATCGAGGAACAATTCACAGAAATGAGAGTTCCTGAGAAGTATTTTCATGATCTTTCCATACCTTTTACCAAAAAATGTGATGTTTCATGGCATTTAGAATCTGCGCTGCAATAGCAGAGTGGGCAGAGGGCAGTCATGTCCAGCATCTTCTTCCCAAGCACCTGCAGCACCAGATGTTGCTGAGGAGGACACAAGAAACCTGGTAAAAAGCATTTCTGTGTAGTCTGTTCCCAGGGGAACTTAGTACTTTATCACTTCCAGAAGTGATCATTCCCCTGTGCTCAACATTGGTGGAGCTGCACCTCAAATCCTGGATTGAGTTTTGGGTCTCTCACTCCATGAAAGGCATTGAGGGGCTGAAGAGGAAGGGAACTGGAAAAGTGTCTGCCACACAAGGGTTCTGGGGAGAAGCTGAAGGACTTGGGGCTGTTTATCCTGGAGAACAGGAGGCTGAGGAGAGACCTCATTGCTCTCTGCAGCTCTCAGAGAGGAGACTGGAGCCAAGCGTGTGTTGGTGTCTCAAATAAGAAGCAACAGGATGAGAGGAAATGGCCTCAAGTTGTGCCAGGGGAGGTTTAGATTGGATATTAGGAAAAATTTCTGTCCTGAAAGAGTGGTGAAGCATTGGAAGAGGCTGCCCAGGGAAGTGGTGGAGTCTCCATCCCTGGAGGTATGCAAAGAACATATAGGTGTGGCACTTTGGGACGTAGTTTAGTAGGCACGATGGTGGTGGGGTGACAGTTCGATCGGATGATCTTAGAGGTAATTTCTAATTTTAATGATTCCATGATTCTATGATAAAACACCTGATCTCATTTTGGATTTTGTTTTTTTATATATTTTTCCTGTTCCTCTGGATATTAGCCATATAAAAGCATTGGCTCTTTCAAGAATCCTGCTAAATTCTTGATATTAATGGCTATGTCTAGACTAGTAAATTAAATAGGGCCATGACACTAGTTCTAAAACCGTGCAGGCTTGTCTATGTTGTTTCATGGTCCCTTGACATGGATTAGCATCAGCTAACAGACAGTACCTGAGCACAGTGTAGAGAACAGCACATTCTTGGGACCATTCCCAATAGGCAACACGGGTGTGGCCATATTGATTTAAGGGGGAAAACAGAGTTTAATCATGCGGATATGAATCATAATATGCCCTCTGGCTTCATGCCAGGCAACAGTCACTGGTCTTTTGCCTTTAGTAGTACAGATGTAGCCAGTGGAACTTTTTCATAACAAACTTCACAGACCAATTAAGCAAACTGTGAAAAGCATCACTGGATATATTTTGAACAAAGCCCGTAATATGTAGATAGCTGTCTTATCCCCCTCAGGGGAAGAACACAAAGGGCTTGATGCTATTTTGAAGCAAAAACCACGTCATGAGGTTTTTGCCATGCTTCCCAAACTTTATCAGCAACCTGAGATTAAACGTGCCCAAAGAAGGCTTAGTGCTGTCCCTCCCAAATACCTTTCCATGCCTATGGGCATGTTCAAGGATTGCTCAAGACAGCTTGGCTTGAAGCTGATCAGTTATCTTCAAGGGAACACAAATAATTTCTAACCTGCGGTGTTTTTACATGAGTAACAAAATGGGAGGGGTTGGATTGCCTAGGCCAACCATCACCCTAAATGTGCATAAGTCTTCAGATTGACAGGACACAGATATTGTCACAGAGGCAAATAATATCTCTTTATTCTTAGAATCACAGAATCATAGTATGATTTGGGTTGGAAAGGACCTTAAAGATCACAGACTTCCAACACACTTGTGTGCCACTTGCGTACAGGATTTGTATGCTTGAAAGGATTGGCTTGAGGACTCTGCTTCTTGCCAGCATTCTTTATTCACTCTTGTTTCATCCTTTGAAGGACACTGAACCCAGAAATGTGTCAGTGCAGATTGGACAGTAGGATATTTAAGCGTCAGTGGATCAACCGGTCAATCAGTAAAAGGCAAAAAGGCAAACCAACATCACTATGGTTTGTAAAATCAAATATTGAGATCAAAACATGGCTGTGTTTGGTAGAGCTTTTCTGCTTAATACAAAGGAGGAAGTTCATAAACACCTTAGAGACAGTTCTGTAATATTGCTGTTTTGTTTAAATGCTGTATGTTTGCCATATGGATGTTGGTTCTACACAAGGGTCAATCAGAAATTATACACATCACATTCCAGAAAGCATGGGCTTTACCTTTCTCAGTGAGCAATTCTAGTAATGCTAAATCATTTGGGGAGATGAAGACTCTGGAAGGAAGCTGAAGGAGCCATCAGTTCCTACTGAGTTCCAGTCCATGCAGAGATCCGGAGTGTCTACCTGAAACTTTCCTTGTCGGGAAAGAGGGAAATACAGAAAAGCTTCTCTCTTCATCTACTTGTACAGTCTAGGAGTATACAAAAAAAATGGTTTTCTGGACTGAAGACATTAAAATTTAGGTTTGTAATGGACTTCACACACCAAAATCCTTATTTAGGTACAGATGTCCAATACTGAAGTGCCACTGGCTGCCTTGGAGCCATGTCAGCTGCTGCCTAACACCATGGGTAAAGTCCTCAGTAATGCTTAAGTAGAAATATTTTGGTGTGTGAATAAAGACTCCGATATCCTGCTACCTCACTCCTAGGGATCTTTATGAAGGATGATGTTATAGTGGGGCCCTCAGGATGGTCATTCCTCTCTCCTTCCCAGGGCATACAGCATACCTGCCTGCTTGGTCTGGTACAAAAACCAGCCAGGACAGGATGTCCGGGAAGTACCTCTCTTTGACATGCTGCCCCTTACATGTTAGACACCAGCATCTCTCAGCTGGGGCAGGAGGGAACCTCCTATTTGTACTCTTCCATTGTCTGAATTCATCCAAATTCTATGTGAGTGGTGTCCTCACCAGGGGCTATTTTCAATCACTCCATACTTTTGTAACTACTCCCATTTTGTACACCCTATTATACTCAAAACTGGCTCACACAATTTGTCTGACCATAGAAATATCACTGTGTTTAATACAACGTGGGAAGGAAGAGAGTTGCAGAAGGACCAGTTAAATAATAAGAAAGATGATAACACCTGGAGCAGACACAAAAGGTATTAGCTACTAGAGAGCAAGACCCTGCTGTTAGAAGGCCTTCGACTAGAGACATTGAGGGTGTTGAGGGAGTTCCCTGACCACAGGAATCTGGAAATTCCCCATTCAATATACTACCTTCTTCCTTTCACCACCTCAAAATGCTCCATTTGGAAAATGGGCAGTCTAGTTAACAAAGTGCTGCTACAGCAAATATGAAGGGTAGCTTCTCCAGTGCTGAGCCACATCTATACTTTACCTTCAATCTGATCTTACTATTCATAGACTCATAGAATACCTCATATTGGAAAGGATCCATAGGATCAACGAGTCCAACTCCCTGCTCCTTGCAGGAAGAAATGAAATAAACCAAACCGTATGACTAAAAGCATTGCCAGATGCTTTTTGAACTCTGACAGGCTTGGTGCTATAATCCTTCCCTGGGGAGCCTGTTCTGAGCACTCTACCAGTGAAGAAAACTTTCTGTGTATTTCAGACCCATGGTGTTCCTCTAGTTTTTCTTCCTTCTCTGTTACTTCCTCTGATGAAAAACCAAGATGTTTCAAGCTATCCCAGCATTAGTATCTCAGTCCTTTCACTGATATTCAGTAAATGTGCTTTGATGAGGGAAAGGTGACTCAGGTCACTCTTGACACTGTGTCGTGTTTAGTCTGGAAAATAGAAGGCTCTGGGGAAACCTTATAGCAGCCTTCCAGTACCAAAAGATGACTTACAGGAAAGATGGGGAGGGAATCTTTATCAGCAAGTACAGGGATACGATGAGCGGGAATGGTTTTAAGTTGAAACTGGGGAGATTTAGATGAAATATTGGGAAGATTTTTTTCCTCTGAGGGTGGTGAGGCACTGGCACAAGTTGCCCCAAGAGGTTGTGGATGCCTCATCTGTAGAGGTGTTCAAGGCCACCTTGATGAGACTTTGGGTAATTTGATTCAGTGGAAGTGTCCCTGCCCATGGCAGGGGTTTGAACTAGTTAATATTTAGGGTCCCTTCCAACCCAAACCATTCCTTAGTTCTATGATTCCATTATAATTCTCCCAGATGGATCCTGCAGCCCTGGCTGAACCCAGTTTGAAATGTCTGCGTCCTAACCACTCTAGCATGTACTTTTCTAAGAACAGGAGGAAATTCTTCACAAGATCTCTGTTGGCCTTTGTAACACAAATATGAAAATATTTGCAGTCAAGTTAAGGAGTAGAAAATGCATCCAAGACAGTATTGAGTAATCCTGCTCAAGGGAAGAATTGTCTATAGAGTCAGGGAGAATAGATTTTGATGTCTCGAAGGACATGGGAATACCAAGGACAAGGCAAACCAAAAGAAAGGCATAAGTAAATATTTAACTGAAGAAGGCAAGAACTTTCCCTTTTAGGAAAATCACTCTTCATATCTGAGGTCATCCCAAGGTTAAAAAGACAAAAATCAATTGAGTGGGCATCAAGTGAGCAATTCCTGAAGCAAACAGTGTTGGTTATGGGAAAATCATTAACAGAGTGAAAGACAAGGAGTTTGAAAATGAATGGGACAACAGATGATATTATCTTTAATAGAGATGAGTAGTGGATGTTCTGTTAACAGTGGCTGACAGATAACTCAGACAAATCCATCTGCAAGCACTCTCAAATCTGAGATAGAGAGAGATAGGTTTGGAAGAAAGGGCTGTAAGAGATGCATCCAAATGCCACTCCTCAGGAGATAAGAGTGAATTTCATCTCCTGAAATCAGTGCAATTCCAGTTTGCTATGAAGCACATGCAGGTATTTCCATATCTACATGCAATTCCATTGAATTCTTCTGTCACATCTACATCCAGGCCTGACAACATAGCTGGATGTTCCCACAAAAAAAGGAATATGAAGCCAGACAGATAGGCCCATATCTTATCTTGATCTAGCAATATCACAGGCAGGAGAGCAATGTCTCATGTGGCCCTCTGGAAAAAACAGCACTTAGTTTCATTAGAATCATAGAACTGAAGAACAGTTTGGATTGGAAGGGACCTTAAAGATCAGCCAGTTCCAACCCCCCTACCATAGGCAGGGACACCTTCCACTGGATCAGGTTGCTAAAAGCCTCATTCACCCTGGCCTGGAACATCTCCAGGGATGCAATATCCACGACTTCTCTGAGAAACTTGTATCAGTGCTTTGCCACCAGCACAGGAAAAAAAATTCTTTCTAATATCTCATCTAAATCTCCCCCCTTTCAACTGATTACCATTCTCTCTCATCTTATCATTGCACTCCCTGATAAAGATCCCCTCCCCATCTTTCCTGTAGGCCTCTTTACATACCGGAAGGCTGCTGTAAGGTCTCCCTGGAATTAATCTATTAAGATGACTTCAGAAAAATACGTCTGACTGTTTTATTACCTTACCCTCACAAAAGAGTTTGGTTAATGCATGGCAGGTATGCAGTTCTTTCTGGAAGGGTAACTAGTATGATAGTAATAATTCAAGACTCCAGAAAGTCAAAAGGTGAAAAAGCTAAAAGCTGCTCCTCTGTATAAAATCTAAGCCCCACTGAATTCAACTGAAAGATTATTGCTGCCTTTGACAAGAACTGGAATTCACCTTCTGGAGACTGAGTTCCTTTTAAAGCACTTCAGATGGCAAACATATTAATTTACCCCTGCTGGCTTTAAAGCTTCACAGATGACACTTTTAGAAGGAGTTATTTCACTGCTACAAAAATCTCTTTTATTTCACTTTAACATTAAGCATTTTGCAAACTCATTCTTGTTGAAAGGGTGGTCATTTTTTGTCAGATAGTTCTTATGACAAACAACTAAAATATGCATCTGGAGCTCATGGGCTTATGGGACTTAAAACATTAAAATATTTTTATGGCAGAAAAATGAGTACAAATAAAAAAAGCTACACTTTTGCTCTGAGGGAGAGTTCATTCAAGGGTACAGCATTTAGCACACACAGATACACTGTTTAAGCATATAATTGCCTCAGATGGACTATTTACACGTACATACGCCAAACATCTGGGTGTGCATTTGTGTGTGCAGTTTACATGTCCTCTATTGCATTTCAACACACTTTTGTATCCAACAGCCCAGTTTGATCTGGAACCCACTGGTTTTTTTTAATAGGTAAGGATCAAACTTCTGAAAACAGAATGATAACACATTCTTCAAAGCAGATGACGCTGTATAAGCACGAGTCTCAATTCAGCCATGGGAAGGATTAATTTAGGATGAGGAGGAACCAGCTATCCTACACTTGTGGAGTTTCCTGTGAGGATGGTAAAGCACTGAAACAGGTTGTCCAGAGAAGTTGTGGTTGCCCCATCCCTGGATGTGTTCAAGACCAGGTTGAGTGGGATTTTGTGCAACCTGATCCAGCAGAAGGTATCCCTATCCATGGCAGGAGGCTGGATCAGGATGATCTTTAAGGCCCCTTCCAACTCAACATATTCCATGACTCCCTAAATTCAAGGACAATGCAACCATTATTTTAAAAATTACCTCTGCATCATAATCTGAATGAACACACTAAACAAAAGTGTAGTGACACTTTGCTGCTTTTTATCAGGAAAAGACTCTGTGTTGAAGTGATTTTATAAAAATCTGTGATGTCTGGACAAGACAATTGCACAAAGGGCTTTCTTGCCCCCACACTTTCACCAGCCTTTTCCTAATGGAGTGGGTGAATGGTGGTGCATCACAGCAGCAAAGCCATTGACTACTTGCTTGGTGACACAGGGATGGAGAATCACACAGGGTACATAAATGCTAGGAAACGTCTGCTGGAATGGCTTAGCCAAGCTTGAATATATGCCTGGAGCATGAAAATAAAGGAGGTTTTTAAACTACTCAGAGCACAGACCATAAAGAGAAAGGTTTACAATCCCTAACTCCTCCTCCACTTAAGGACCTTACAATTTATTTACAAGGCAAGTTTTATAATACATGGGGGATACCCTATGATCTGGGTTTGGATTAAACTAAAAAACATATAGCTGTTGGTAGGAAACTCAGTCCTCTCTCCTGTTCTCAAGGCAGTTTTATAATAGTCATATTTCTTATTAATGCAGGATCCAAAGAAAGAAGGAACAACTACTTTGGGAAATTGCTCAGTGTGTGTTATAAGGAAAGCCTATGGAATATACGGGAAAATAACTGACCGCAGACTATTGATGCCAAAACCAAAAGTCTGTTGGTTTATATGACTATCAGAATCAAAGCAATATGGTTATTGTGACTTTGCCGTCTGTCAGCTAAGATGAACCTGTGGTTTGTTTTAAGCCTGTCAAAACAGCTAATCAATATGCCTTTGTTGAAACTCCTCTCACAGCACCTTGGAAATTACTTGTCTTCTCATTAGGGTCAGCTAACACATTGTCTTGCAGATATGATAGGTGAAGTTTTGTACAGCTGATGGGCAGTGATGCATTAAGCTATGGAAACACAGCCCATCAGCTGCATTCTTGCACTCTCAGCTGGATGCCTGGAGTGTCAGTCCCTGTGTTCTCCCTCCTCGACCCCAGACCTCAAAACTCCAGTTCCATTCCACACAATGAAATTGCATACTTTGGCCTCTATGCAAGGATGCCTATATGACAGAGCCCTCAGTAATACCATTATCTTCATCTACCCTTCCCTTTCCCTGCTTATTCCCTAGAACTAGTATAAAGCTACTCAGTAGATCTCAATCAATTGGTCTTTGTGTATTTGCTTGCACTGGCTCTCTATATCAGCACTTTCTGTGCCCTATTCCTCTTGTAGGTGTTTCTATTGGATCCATCAGGACAACATACAGAAACTTACTTTCCGTACATTTGCCTTTGTCCTTTCCCTTCCTCCTGCCATTTGTTGCCATCCTCTTATTGCTGTACCCTTTCTCAATAGGTATAACGAGCATTGCTCTAGTTAATAGGCTTAGAATCAGTGTGCTTGTTGTTTCATGGTGTATTCAGATAGTGATGTTGGAGTAAGTACTAGGAAGGAGCAAGGCATGGAAAACATGTAGAGGAAAGGAAAACAAACCATGACTTTTGATGGTTCTGCCAAAAGATATTCTATGTTGCACCAAGCTGTTTGCCCCTGTGTGAATCATGTCTTGGGATTGTGAAGTGGCATCCTAACTCAGGAAATCATCTATTAAAATGCAATCTCATTACCTGCTGGATCCTTTATATGCAATTCACCTTCTAGCACAGGTGCTGCTTGCAAGCTGTAGTAACTTAAAATTTCACTGCATGAATGAACATGTGGCTCAGACCTCTGCCCTAGACAAAACAAACACTGAACTGAAGTAGAATCACTGCTGCTGATATCATGGCACTGACAAATCGAGAGGGTTGGTCTTGTTCAGCCTGGAGAAGAGAAGGCTCCAGGCAGACCTTGCAGTAGCCTTCCAGTACTGAGAGGGGCCTACAGGAAAGCTGAGGAGGGACTCTTTATCAGGGAGTGCAGGGACAGGGTAAATGGTTTTAAGTTGAAAGAGGGGAGATTTATATAAATATTGGAAAGAAATGTTTTCCTGTGAGGAAGGGGAGGCACTGGTACAGATTGACCAGGGAAGTCATGGGTGCCCCATCCCTGGAGGTGTTCAAGGTCAGGTTGGATGAGGCTTAGGGTAACCTGATGCAGTGGAAGTTGCCCGTGGCAAGGGAGTTGGAACTGGCTGATCTTTAAGGCCCCTTCCAACCCAAACCATTTAATGGTTCTATGATTGTGTGACTCTCAGTTCAATTTCCATCTGGTAGTAGCTGGTGGCTGAGGCAAACATGTAGCTATAAACCAAGAGATTAATTGTAGTCTCATTTTACAATGAGTTCCAGTGTTTGGAAGCAGTGGAACAATGACTATTAAAGTTTTCTTTCTTCAGTGAGATAAAAAAGATCTTTTTTTAATTCTTATCTAACATTAGGAAAATCTTTAAGGGAAGAAAGAAGGAGCTCTTCTTCTCATTAGTTATTTTACCAAGTCAAAACCTAGCCAATTTATGTGTGAATTGAATGTATTATAACAGAATTTTCTATGATCTGATGTTTGTCTAGAGATGGGAAAGTCATCCAGACAATGTGATTCATCAGTCTCCCAGAAGCATTCCTCCTGTGTGTATGTTAGTGCTCCATCCAGTCTAGCTGAACCTCTGACAAGGCATGTTTTCCTCTGGTTCCTATAGATAACAGCTTTTCAGCCACATAGTGCTTCTTGCATGAAAGCTGTGTTTTCTGTTTTGTGTTTGTACATTTTCTTATTATTTATTTTGTATGATTCACCTTCAATCTATTCATTCATCCCTATACTCTTTTCCATTAATACATTGTGCAATGTATACAACATCTGGCATTTGGTATTTGTTCTCCTATCACTTCCCTGTAAACACACTGCCTCATGCTCCAGAGGGACTGAGTGTTTTCAGGTATTTGAGGTCAGTCTTATTTGCTTATAAATGTTCATAATGCTATGGAGTTGTACAAGAGATGCTTGCGCTTCTGTCTCTTTCATTATGTGAGATAACACCAGTTAACTGCACCTGCCTTCCAGACATTTGGGGCATACAGGCTTTGTCTAGTTCCTGAGAAAATTGCATCACTTGCAACCAGCAAACACGGCTGGCTGGGGGCTAGAGAAGTGCTGGGGGTCTGGAAACCCAGCTGCAAAGTCCAGCTCTGTCACAGCTTCCATGGGTGAATCCCTGTGTGATAGGAAACAGCATCCTTCTCCTACCCACTGCTTGTCTCTCTGTGTTCAGTATGAGAAGGTACCTTGAGGAGCTGGAGTGGGTCCAGAGAAGGGCAACAGAGCTGGGCAAGTGTCTGCAGCACAACGACTATGGGGAGAAGCTGAGGGACCTGGAACAGTTTAGTCTGGAGAAGACAAGGCTGAGAGGAGACCAAATTGCTCTCTGCAGCACCCAGAAAAGAGGTTGGAGGCAGCTGGGGGTTGGTCCCAAGAAGCAAGTGATAAGATGAGAGGAAATGGCCTCAAGCTGCACCAAGAGAGGTTTAGACTGGATATTAGGAAAAATGTCGTTACTGAAAGAGTAGTGAAACCCTGGAAGAAGCCGTCCTGGGCAGTGATCATGTCTCCTTCCTTGGAGAGATTCAAAGAATGTGTGGCTGTGGTGCTCTGGGACATGGTTTAGTAGGCCTGGTGATGCTGGGCTGTCAGTTGGGCTTGATGATATTAGAGGTCTTTTCCAACCTTAATGATTCTCTAATTCTTATTCTGTGAGTCCACTTTCTACCTCATAAGATTTCACAGGACCTTGCATCATTTGTGTTTGATAGGAATGGTTGGACTTGATGATCTGGTGGGTCTCTTCCAACCTGGTTGTTCTATGATTCTATGATTCTATGATTCTATGATTCTATGATCATATTTCTGCAGCTTGAAGATTAAGTGCCAATCTTATTTCAGGCATTTGAACTGTGATATCCTCAAAACCAGACAACAGCAAAACCTTTTGGTTACTGAGGTTCACTCTTCCAAGTTACTTGGGACCTTCTCCCTTCTCTTTTCAGCAGCCACATTCATTAGTTACTGCTCCTGATTTGCAGCATTTGTTCTAAACCTTCCCAACCCTCCTTCCCACTCTGTGTAGAGCTCCAGTAAGAGGATGTGGCCCTGCTTAAAGGAATTATTCCCAAGTGAATTTTGTGTCAGACTCAAAGAACTCCTCTGGCTCTCCCAGATGACACAAACTCATCTAACACACTTGGGAGCAAAGCAAGCTCAGTGCAAGCTGATCTCACAGATGTCAGGCCATGTTGCCTACACTTGATGCTCTCCAAGTAGGCAAGGTGAGAACCTGTCCCAGTGACAAAGTAACCCAGACAAATGGGCAGAGAGGACAGGACAGTCTGTATATGCTTCTCAAATACCTTTGTGGAGAAATGCCTTCTTATACACCGTTTTTTGGCACCACTGGCCTTTTTACAACTATGAAAAGAGGTGTGATCCATCTTGTTGTATGTCTACCAGGATTGTAGGCAATGCGCAGCCACCATCCATTGTTGGTTTTCTGGATGTAGCCTTGTCAGTACTGTGCAGAACGAGAACACCACAACTAAGACCTATTCATTGTGTGTTCCTGTCTCCTCATTTTGCAAATGAGGAGTTTGAATTGTATGAGCTTAAGCACACCGATTCCCAAGTGTCTTATACACTGTCTTAACTGAACATTAGCACTGATGGGATCCATACACACACATTCAGAGGTGCAGACTTGCCCCTTAGGGTAGTTGGGACAATTCTCCTTATTGTCACCTCTTCAGAGGCTGTTTCCAAGCTCCAGCTTTGGAAACCTGCTGAATCTGATCATGGGAGAGAGACTGTGACAGCGTCCTGCTCCAGTTGCAGGCTTGTTTTCAGAAGCTGAACAGTGGATGCCTGCCAAGTTGGATACCTAGCACTAGAAACACAGATGGGATCATACTCAGGGGGATGCTTACGCACTACAAACTGTTCCCTATAGGTGGGGTGGTTTGTTTAATGCTTTGCGGTGGCTTGTCACATTTGGAGGTTAATTTGGTAGGTGTAGCATCACTCTGGGTAATCTGACAGACTCATTTCAAAAGAACTTTTGGACTTTAATAATAAGAAAAAAACTGTCTTCAGCATTCAGGCTGTGGAAGGAAAATTTCCTGTTAAGGTAAGTTATGAAGACAGTGGAATTGCTACAGGATAAATTAATGGAGATTTAAAGCAATATTTCAGCTGTTTCTAACCACTTGTCATCTCCTTCCAGTATCTCAGGATCTCAGGATAGGCAGACCCTGTGGTCACAGCTTTATTTATTAGTTAGAGGGACATAAAATCTAGCACTTCAGGCTTCCTGCACTCCAAGAATCTTCCCTTCTTTTCCTTCAAAGCTCATCTCAGAAACCACTCATTAGCAAAGCTGTTACTCTCACTCTCTGTTAATATCCCAGATCTTTCACATGGCAAAAGCATCATCCATCTGATGCTAAAGAGTCCCTGTTATTATCTGTTGCCGCTGTAAATGTTTTGGGTTTAGGACCATGAAGATGATGTTGAGGGGTTAGTTGGGATGTGAGTTCACAGAGCATGAGTTGCATCCCAGTAAGCACTAGAGCATACTCCACGAGAAATGTGTTCTGAGGGAGGACCTAGTTGCCCAGTGACTAGGGATGAAGTATGCAAAGGGCTGTTACCATAAAACAGCTGAATTGTTAGAAGTTCACCGTAGTGAACCTCCCAGCCAGCTGTTGATGTTACTGAATCTTGTTACTGTGCTCCCAAGCATAAATCTCTAATACTTTTATCAGACAAACACAATAACCTTGAATAAGAGTTAAAACAACCCAAAGGCACCCAAATTCTGGCATTAGCCTTAAAGGAATAGTTCATTATAAATAAGACTGTATTATGAAACTAACTTTTGACACAGAGAGGTGTCACTGATGTAATTGGTCTGGGTGTGGATATAAAACAACATATCTGGCATGGGTCCTTCCAGCTTGTTGTGCCTCTATACAAACACACTCCCTATACAGTGTGTTTTCTGAGGTTTGATTCACCATGAGCTACAAAAAGCTTATGAGAGGGTAATGGTCTATCTTAATTGGCAGGAGTAGAGAGTAGCTGAAAGCACTATTAAAACAAATCATAATAAACTATTCCTGCTGGTCAAGGCTCATTGCATGTTTTTATTAGTCTTGCCTGCATTTTTGTCTATGTAGGTTTTGCAGATGATCTTTAAGTGGAGCCAAAATATGTATTGTGAATTATTCTTACTTTGCACAGAACAGCTTTATATGTTTGCATGTGTACCTGTAAAAAATGCCTTTTCATAACCCATATCTGAGCACTGCCAGATGCCTTTCCCTTGTAAAATACAGAACATCATTCACCTCAGGGGGTTAAAGGCAGCGCTATTTAATGACAGGGACTGAATGTGCTGCCCTTGATCACCATGGTCTGTGCCTTAAGTGGTCTGTTAAAGGATTTTATACCACTACCAATGGCCCTAGATTAATCTAAATAAAGAAAAGAAAATGTAACATCAGAAGCTTCTACTCAAGCTCTGTATGCAGCAGGGATATACCTTCTTCCTTAATTCCTATGTCAATCCCATTGCTGCCCTTGCTTTCTGTGTTCTACATCAGTATAGAATTATAGAACAGTTTGAGTTGGAAGAGACCTGAAAGTTCATCCAGTTCTAAGCTTCCTGCCATGGGCAGGGACATGTTCCCCTGGATCAGGTTACTCAAAGCATCATCCAGCCTGGCCTTGAACACCTCCAGGGATGGAGAAATCAAATCAATTAGGAGCAGAATCCAAGTTCTGCTCCCAAGTAACATGCAATAAGATGAGAGGAAATGGCCTCAAGATGCGCCAGGGGAGGTTTAGACTGGTTACTGGGAAAAATTCTTTACCAAACAAGTGGTGAAGCATTTGAAGAGCCTCCCCAGGGAAGTGGTGGAGTCACCATCCCTGGAAGTATTCGAAAACCATGTGGCCATGACATTTCAGGACATGGTTTAGTAGGCATGGTGGTGTTGGGCTGACAGTTGAACTTGATGTTCCCTGAGGTCTTTTCCAAACTTAATGATTTTCTCATACTAAGACTGCCAGGAAAAAAAAACAAAAAACAAAAAAACAAAAAAACAAAAAACAAAAAAACAAAAACATCACACTACCAACAAGAAACCACATATTTAGAAAGAGAAATAGGGATGAGCAGGACTAATGAGGACTTACCCCTCTGTCCATGTTCCTCTGCAGTATCAAAAATAGAGCCTGCCATGGACATCTTTCCAGGGTTCTTGTTTCTCAGCTAAGGTGTTGGATTCTTTTGTTCCAAAATGGGATATTGTTGGTAAACAGAACGTCACAAACCAAGTAGGCTATCAGAGCACTGCTGTCCACACCAGCTTAATGTTATGAATTTTAGGATGCAATGAGATGTATAGGACATAAATAGCATGGCTGCTGTTCCTCCAGCGCATCCATTAGCTTTTTTCCACACCTGCCACACCTTTCAATGCCGTGTTGTTCCATGATGCTTATAGGGAAATGCCAACTGATTGCAGCTGGGCAGATGGTCAGGAAGGGCATCTCATGTTGCTTTCATTGTTTTTATGCCTGCTTCATGTCATATACTGTTTTGTAATTACTTGACTTGAAATCACTTAATTGTGCACCCACTATAGCTATATAATCCCATGATTTCCTACAAAAATCTCTTTTCCTCCTTCAGTTCTTTCCAATTGCTTGTTGCAAGCATCTTCTGAAATATTCTGTAAATCTGGTGGCAAGGTCAAAAGAGGAAAAGAAGAAGGGTCCAGGGAGACTTTATAGCCGCCTTCCAGTACTTAAAGAAGCCTACAAAAAAACTGAGGAGTGACTCTTTATCAGGGAGTGCAAGGACAGGACAATGGGAAATGATTTTAAGCTGAAAGAGGGGAGATTTAGATTAGATCCTAGGAAGATTTTTTNCGTGTTGTTCCATGATGCTTATAGGGAAATGCCAACTGATTGCAGCTGGGCAGATGGTCAGGAAGGGCATCTCATGTTGCTTTCATTGTTTTTATGCCTGCTTCATGTCATATACTGTTTTGTAATTACTTGACTTGAAATCACTTAATTGTGCACCCACTATAGCTATATAATCCCATGATTTCCTACAAAAATCTCTTTTCCTCCTTCAGTTCTTTCCAATTGCTTGTTGCAAGCATCTTCTGAAATATTCTGTAAATCTGGTGGCAAGGTCGAAAGAGGAAAAGAAGAAGGGTCCAGGGAGACTTCATAGCCGCCTTCCAGTACTTAAAGAAGCCTACAAAAAAACTGAAGAGTGGCTCTTTATCAGGGAGTGCAAGGACAGGACAATGGGAAATGATTTTAAGCTGAAAGAGGAGAGATTTAGATTAGATCCTAGGAAGATTTTTTTTTCTCCTGTGAGCGTGGTGAGGCACAGGTTGCCGAGAGAAGTCACCGATGTCCCATCCCTTCAGGCATTCAAGGCAAGGCTAGATGAGGCTTTGAGCGACCTTTTGGAAGTGGATGATCTTTAAAGTCCCTTCCAACCCAAACCATTCTATGAATCTCTGATCCTATTATTACAAATTTCTTCACAGTATGAAAAATAAATAAGCCATCTTTAAGTAGGACACGGAAACAGTGATGAGTTCAAAATATTATCTAAATTAATGAGCAGAAATCTGGGTTTCTGATACTCTGTCATATCCCTAGGCAGAATGTCTTCAGGGGTTTCAACCTTGAATGCCTCAGTTTCTCTTTGAAAAATGTCTTTATCTCTCATGATGTTGGGAAACTTAATTGACGGACATTTTCAAACCGCTTAGTGCTGCTTAGATGAAAGACTTTTCTAAATGCAAAGTATTGTTACATGTAAAGTTCGCGTCTGGAGCAAATTTTTAAAACAAACCATATGAAAAGCAGAATTAAGAGTGGAAATGCTGATCTGGCTATTAATTGCTTCGCATCAGAGAGTGGGCAGAGGGTCCTCTTTTATGTTGTTTATTTCAAACAAACAACTCTGGGAATCTCCTGTGGAAATTAAATGAGAAAACCAAAGCCCTTTCATGGATATTTTTGGTTTATCTCCCCATGAATCTTAAATTCATCATGTGGAGAGAATGTGGAACGCATTTGCCCCCCTCTTCCCCCATCCCCTACACTTACTTTCCCACAATGAATAAAATACATTTTCTTGCAATTTTGTCTGCTTGTTCACCAAAGGGTAACAAAATAACCCAGAAAACAGGAACACTCTGTCCTTGAACCCTGTTGAAAACTAAATAAATAAAGACAAGAAGAGGGATGACTTTGAGGGTTCCCAGGAAAACCTGCCGCATTTAACATCGTGTATGCAGTGACTGCTGACACACAAGCCCCAGAGCTCCTAATTCCTCAGCAGTGAGTAACAAACCCTTGCTCAGTGAGTCACACAGGCTCCAAAACACAGCTGACAATGTGTCAGCGAGCATCCAGGTTTTAGGAAATGTGAGTGGGAAGGGGGAGATCTCTTGTATCTGGCTGTCTTGGAACAGGGAGAAGCCTGGCACTGTGAGGGTACTTGCAAGCTGTCATTGCAGCTGCTGGTAGGCAGGCTGTCGAGCACATTCAGTACTCTAGATGAGTTCTACAGAATTATGCTTCTGTATTTTGTCTTTTGTTCTGCTGTCCTTCCAGCACACACACATAGACCTCCCTCTGTCTCAGATTTAATCCCTCAGTTACCAACCTTGCACTTCTAGTGATACAATAACTAACAAGGAGCTAGCTGTTAGCTAAAACCCTTATGGGGCTGCAGGAAAAGCTTTGCTTTCCCCGACAACTCCTGATGTGAAAAAGGAGTACAGAAGGCAGCCAGCTTCAGTGAGAGGAAAATAAACTTTGCCGTAAGTCAGTTTCTAAACTGTATTGAACAAAATCAGGCTTTCACAAGTGGTCTCTAAGGATTAATCCTAATCAATTTTGCCTGGTTAAATATTATACAGCAGCTCAAATATCCACCTTTGTGCTCTAGAATGAGAGGAGTCATGCACTTCTGAACTGGTGATTCACCACCTCTTAAATTTTTAGGATGGGAGAAAGTGCCTTTGCTCAAGACTAGACTCTGTTCACCTAGCTTAGACCAGCCATCCTGTTTTCAGCATCTTTGCAACATCTTATGTCTTAGGAGCATTTTAGATGGGTTTGGGCTTTAAAAGGCCCTTCATTCACTTTCTTCCATTACACTAAGTATTATACCACATTGGCAATTTCATAGAATAGTTAAGGTTGGAAAAGACCTCTACGATCATTGAGTACAACCATCAGACCATCAAGTCCAGTTTGACCCTTGAGCAAGTGATAGTTTGTCTTATGATAAAAAATTGGCATCACTTTCCTCTTTTTTTTTTCTTCTGGGGGTCCAGTTTTGAGAATTTGTTCCCCCAACACTAGGCTGTTCACTTTGCTGAACCCTGATATATTCTTCTAATCAAACATCAGAGGAGAGAAGGGTGCTTAAAAGTTGTTCATGGCCATGATGGCATCCACAGCTCCATTTCAGTGAAGTATCTACTGCTGTATAGCATGAACAAACACTCCATCCATCCACTGCTGCTAGATGCATGATTTACCCTGCAGAAATATTTTGATCTAGTAGGTGCTCAGTTTCTAGAGACAATGTACAATTTATGTGTACGCTTTGACCTTAGTACGTCCCTACTTTTCTCCCCTGCTGTTCCTCCTGTTGCTGGCTGTAGTGATGCTGGGATACAGGCATATGGTTTTACATTGATTTTTAATAGGAGTTTTAGACATGAAGATATTTTGATGTCAAATTGCTTTTTAAGATTCTGTGGTAGCATCTTCTCATTTAAGACCAGTTCACTGCAGTCTTGGCTGCCTGCAGGATTTTCTGTATCATGATGAATTGCCTTCACTCGGACTTGGAAAATGAGATTATTCATCAACATTCCACATGCCAAGAGGTGCTAATGGAGTTAGTCTGCCCTCCTTAGGGATGGACATTTGGCTTGCTGTATCCTCCCCTCCTCCCCTGTAAGGAACACTAATTAGTTCACCATTTAAGATTCATTATGGCAGAAATTAGCCATTTCACACGGTTCACCATTACAATGATCTATATTTTCCCCAAGTAGTAGATAGCAATTCATAAAGCATTAACTTTCACTTGCAGTATTTTCCATGGATTAAAATGTCTTTTGGAAGCCTCCTAGACTTCTACATGTACCAGATACCCTGCACAGATGTGCCTGTAGCCTTTGCAAGTCACAACTACAAGCAGACACCATTCTTGTTTTGCCCATTAATTCACTCATCCCCTTTGCAATGTCAAAAAATCCCCCACTCTGGACTAAAGAATGTTTATTTGTAAAAAAAACCAACCCCAAAGCAAACCCAAATTAATTTCTGCCTAGTACCATGTTATGATTGCTGTCTTCTCTCTGACACACTAAACCCAGCAACACGTGCTGCAGAAGTTCACATGTTGGCAGAGACTGTTGTCCACCTGCTTTGCCAGAAGTAACTTTCTCAGAGTAGAGCCAGCAGAAGCAAAGATCTGCCCAGTTCCCAGCAGCTTCAGTGCAAAATCCAGCTTCACTGGGATCTTGCCAGGTCACAATTTTTAATCACAGGCAGCAGTTCTGGTTAGAAAATTAATCGTACAATTATAGAATCGAATCATTAGGATTGGAAAAGATCATCAAGTCCAGCTGTCAGACCACCACCACCTTGCATACTAAAAAAACATGTCCCAAAGTGCCACATCTACACCTTTTGGTTTTTTAACATCTCCAGGGATGGAGACTCCACCACTTTCCTGGGTAGCCTGTTCCAAAGAAAACATTGATTAAAATTCCTTCCTAGGGTTGGCTTGTGCATGCAGACTCCATGACATAAAGTATATTACCTAAAGTGTGTTACATTCTCTCAGCAGAATATCTAAGAGAAATCACTAGACTGTCTAGATTAACTGAGTTTAAGAAGTTCAAACTTCCCTGTACTTCTTTTAAATCACCTTTAAAAGTGTTAATTTCCTGTTTTCTGGTTTTCTTGTATCTGTAATAAATATGTATTTGTAGCTACAAACACTCAGGAAAAATTCTGTGTATTTGGAATGAAGTGATCAAGTCAGTGATCCAAGTCTGCTAAACTTCTGCTAATGTAAATAAGACAAATACTGATGTCAAAAAAAGCTACAGTGATTTATATCAGTCAAAAGCATAGTCCCAACGGCTTAAAAAATGTTTGTCCTGATTTATTTTAAGAGGCATAAGAGTCTCCTAAAATCAGATCCTAAGGCTTTTTAGAAGATTATCTTGGAGGTTATAGAATTGACTGAAGGCCTGATGAAGAGATAAAACTTCTACAAACCTTTGTATTGCCAAGAAAGAGAAAGCCAGCATACATTCCTATTTTATTTATGTAAACAGTGTGCTTTTATGTTATGGGGTTTAAGAAGCCTGTCTTTTTTTTTTTTCTCTTATTATCACGTGGGACTCTGCACAACATTTATGCTGGCATTACACACACGCTTTTTAAACAACAGAGAGACTGAGAGCTCCGCGCCAGGCACAAAAGTGTGCCAGTGGCTGACTACATCTCTACCTATGCAACAGTGGAGCTGACCTTTGAAGCTACTTCTCACTTTCGGTTATTTATTTTCCTTATCAGTCCCATATCTCATCTGTATATCTCTGAAGGGGGCTGCCATGGGTAACCAGACTCCCAGCAAAGTTTACAGGGCTGCTGCCCTCTGAGAAATGGTCGTGGCTTTGAAATGTCATACCAGCATTTTCCCCTTGCCAAAAAGTATAAAGAAAACACACTTTCAGATATAAAACTAATGAGATGATTTTACTATGAGGCCATATTCACAGTTTCACTTGATTGTTAATTGCAGAGCTAATACATTATAATTATACAGAGGCCAGCTGAGTTAAAGTGGATTTCATGGAGTCATGGAATCATGGAACAGTTTGGGTTGGAAGAGACCTTAAATATCATCCAGTGTGAAGTCCCCTGCCATGGGAACGCACAACTCCCACTGGATCAGGTTGCTCAAATCTTCATCCAGTCTGACCTTGAACACCTCCAGGGATGGGCATTCACAGCTTCTCTGGGCAACCTGTGCCAGTGCTCACCAATTTCACAGTTTAAGAATTTCTTCCTAATATCTAATCTAAATCTCTCCTCCTTGCACTTAAAACTATTCCCCCCTGTCTTGTCCTGCACTTCCTGATAGAGCCCCTCCCTAGCTTTCCTGTGGGCCCCATTTAAGTCCTGGAAGGCTGGTATAAGGTGTCCCTGGAGTCTTCTCTTCTCCAGACTGAACAACCCAGGGAACAATCCCAGGACAGGGATAAGGTCCTTGTACCACACCAGCACCAGTTCCTCTAAGAGCCTGACAAATCTTCAACAGATGAATTCTTCCAGTCCTCATCCTTCTTACAGTTCATATTGGAGATTTGCCTGCTGCGGAAGATATCCTTTGGCACATGGGGAAATATAAAGGCTAATACACAATGGAGGACTTGGGAAATGCTATGCCTAACATGAAAAAGGGTTGTCTTCTAGGAATGATGTTCAAAGAATGAGGGGATGACAACTGCGTTGTTGCAGAATTATAGAACCATTCAATCATAGAATGTCCTGAATTGGAAAGGGACTCATAAGGATTGAGTCCAACTCCTGTCTCTGTAGAGAGAAGGGTGAAAAAATGCTTTGCATGCAGGCACACAGGTTTCTTCATGTTGTTTTCTCTTTTAAGATATCCAGGTTTATTTGACTCTGCAAGTACTTTCATAATATGCAACCTCGCATTATTTTCTCATTTTTACACTATGCAAAAATACCTGTTTTTAAAATTCACCTTTTCATACACATAAGGAAAATATTTTTAAATCACACTGGCAAAGGAACTAATGAATATAACACACTGTAAGTATAAATTACCATATATCATTAAAAGCTTCTCACACTACTTTTTCCTTACATCACATACACTTGTACTGACCCAGAATCTTAAGGAATGGTAGAACATGACCTAAAAGAATTAAAGTCACAGAATCATGGAATGGTTTGGGTTGGCAGGGACCTTTAAGGTCCCTTTAAGGCCCATCCAGTCCAACCTCCTGGATATAATCAACCAGACCATATTGCTCAGAACCTCATCCAACCTGGCCTCAGATGTTTCCAGGGATGAGGCACCTCCCTCCTTCCTGTACAAACTGTGCCAATGCTTCATCACCCTCAATGTAAAACATTTCTTCCTTATATATAGTCTGAAAATATTGAACTGATAAAGTCAAGTGCTAATTGCAATTTTGCACAATCAAAAAAGATTGTTCAGAAACACATTAATGTTTACTTTTGTGGCAGCAAGTCATTATGAAAACCTCCTTTGACCAAACTCTGGAATGATGATAAATATTTTATTGCTTTGTAGCCACAAGGGCCTTTTAAAAGAAATGTTGGTTACGACTTGTTAAACTTGCTGAGTATGTGTTCCCCTGTCATGACAAATGTGAGACATTAAGAAGCAGGTTAACCTAGCCATCTGCATGCTTACCCGTGTCATGCTGAAGGTTATACAGACCACTGTTATGTACTTCCCCCTGTAATTAATCCACCTCAAACTGCCTTCACAGCAGAGTGGGTGAAGATGTCCACTGAGTGATCAGCTGACATAGTAATTTTACCCCTTAGTAGCTTGTGTACCAGCCTTTTTTCATGTGTCTGAGACTCCGATCACCTCCTTCACTTCTTTTGTATCACAAGGCATCACCAGGACATCTTTATTTTTTTGGTTTTGTGAGCTGTGAAGTCTCACTTAGCATAATTTTAATGAATCCATATTGTTGAATGGATCTTTTAATTGCGTAAAATTTCCTAGCAAAAATAATTGTTCAAGTCAGGCTTGGGGCACATCACTATTTGGAAGGTCAGTTGTGCTCCGTTAAAATAACAAACTGACTTCTAAGGAAAAAGGTTACCCACCTCCTTTTTGTCTTCAAAATTTTCTGTGTAGACACCTATGATTTACATAAAAACGGTATTGTCATGCTCAATGTAAAAATGTACTCCTGCACTGTACAGAATTTTTTTTTTTAAATATAAAGCCATTTCTAAAAAATGTCCAAAATATAAAGGTGGGCTGTACCAGCATTATAGCCTGACTGAAGCCAGCTGTAAAACTTTTGATATCTTCCATGGGAGGAAGCTCAAAGCCATTGTCTATGAAAACAAATTGAGTTTCAAAGTAAATGAAAATTATATGCTTGTGTTTCACTCTAAACTGCATCTGTTTAGTAGAAATTCAGACATCGTTCTGCCCACTTCTGTTCAAGAACTCGGACACTGAGGATCAAGCCCATTGGCTACAGGGTTAATGTGCAGCTTAAGAAATCGGTGGTGAGACAGCAGGAAAACAACAAAGCCAACATTTATATAAGGGAGGACAGGAGAATTTATTGACTGAAGTGCGTTTATCTCAATGCTCATTTTTCATTGTAAGAACTGTAAGTATAAACCCCCATCGTTATCACTTAAAGCCAGCCAAGGTCAGGAAAGAGGTCCAAATGCCTGACTGAGGCCCTAATTGCACAAGTGCAGATGGATTTTCTCTACATCACAGTGAAGTCTCTCACTGCTGAACAATAACATTGTGAGAACACGTGTCAGGGAAGTGAACTGTAGCACAGGGAGTCTAGTGATAGATGACTGGTGAGACCGTTCCTTGAATACCATGTTCAGTTCTGGGTCCCTCGTCACAAGAAGGATGTTGAGGTTCTGGAGCAAGTCCAGAGAAGAGCAAAGCAGCTGGTGAAGGAGCTGGAGAACAGGCTTTATGAGGAACAGCTGAGAGAGCTGGGGCTGTTTAGCCTGGAGAAGAGGAGGCTGAGGGGAGACCTCATTGCTCTCTGGAACTACCTA
This sequence comes from Piaya cayana, assembly GCA_013389865.1. Classification (NCBI taxonomy): domain Eukaryota; kingdom Metazoa; phylum Chordata; class Aves; order Cuculiformes; family Coccyzidae; genus Piaya; species Piaya cayana. The sequence continues at coordinate 52,710 of WAAB01016423.1, read as the reverse complement.
AAATGAACTTGTGGAGAGGAGGGTGATGGCCTCTTCTCCCAAGTGACAGGGGACAGGACAAGAGGGAATGACTTCAAGCTCCACCAGGGGAGGTTTAGTCTGAACATTAGAAAAAAAAATTTCACAGAAAGGGTCATTGGGCACTGGAACAAGCTGCCCAGGGAGGTGGTTGAGTCACCTTCCCTGGAGGTGTTTAAGGGACGGGTGGACAAGGTGCTGAGGGGCATGGTTTAGTATTTGATAGGAATGGTTGGAGTTGATGATCCAGTGGGTCTTTGCCAACCTGGTGATTCTATGATTCTAAGAGACTGACAGCCAGGACCTATGGATCCCAGCTCCATCACTGTCTGAGTATGACCACAAATGAGAACCCTCTGTATGTCTCTCCATCTGTAATGTGTACATGAAAATAAGGACTTGGCACAGCGATGTTAATTTAAAAAATAATTTTTAAAAAGACTTTGAACTTGGTTGCAATGAACAGGCTGCAGCAATAAAGATTTTTAAGACCAGAAAGGATACCTAACCCATTGCAAAGATCTGCTGTTTTATGGTGGCATGCAATCATCTGTGGTATTTTGTCCGTAACCTTAGGTCTTGTATTTGTTAGAGGTGAACAGAAGGGCTCTGGGACTGCTGTGCCTGGTCCAGGCCTTTGTTAATTCTTGTGGATTAAACATCAAGTATATAATTGCTTTCAGTTGTGAAAGGCTGGCGTGATGATCCCTGTGGTGCCTCCAAATCCCATGGTCTGACCTATCTGATACCCTGTATGTGTCATATAAACTGAGTCCATACCTTCTAAATGAGCTAAAGCATACCTTTATCTATAACATATGTATTTTACTACATGTATATTACGCAATAGATATTATCTCTCCATATATGTATGCATATATATACATCTTCTATATACCAACACAACCAGGAAGAACAGACTTAAACACTTCAGCAGATGAAACTGTTGTACCACATTCTACATGGGAGCTTAGCACAGCTATCTGTGATCCTGCTGGCTCCAGCTTCTTCTATACCACTTAACAGTTTTTCTAGCCACTGTTTGTTGTACAGAGGGGTCCCAATCAAAACTCACACCCCACATTGTGTTTGGCTTCTTTCATCAAGATGAACTTAAGAGTCTGCATGAACAGAGATTATATGATCTCTGCACAATCCAGTAAACTAGGAGATGCACAGCTGCACAATGCCAAGAATTCTCAAGGTATGTGGTTTGAAAACACCATCAATGTAAGATTATAACTTCAGCCTAATTCATTTCCTGGGAGGAAAGATATTATCATAGAAGAATAGTCACTATAAGGCCCTTCTTTAGGCATCAAAGATTTATTCTCTAGTAAATTTCAAAGAATATTTCATTAGCATTCTCTTCAATGCCAGACTGCTAAATGTAAGGCCACAGCACAAAGAGGTTTGTTGAATTACTGGAGGAACAAATTAGCTCTTACAAATCACTTTGAAACTCCAATTGAGTTTTGTAGCAACCTGCAAATCCCCAAGTATATCTAGAATCCTATTCCAAAAGCTATTTTTCCTGTTGCTGAAAAATAGCTTAAATAAACCTTAAGAGATTGATGCAGACTATGTATGCATTTCATTGCTGTTATGGCTTTTCTTAAACACTCTTTTTATTTTTTTTAATTAAGAATTTAATCGATCAATCACATCTGTATTCAAGAGAGGCTTGCAGATTAGACAAAGTGCATTCATGTGCATCTGACAGCAAGAACTCTGCATCTTGGAGATAAGGAATTTAATTGAGATTCAAGCCTTGTTTTGCAGTGCCAGGTAAATTTTAGAAATGCAGCATCTGTAATTTGTTTCTCACCAAGCTACAAAAAGTCAGTTTGATAGGTATGGTCAGTCCATAGAATCAATAAGTTGGAAAAGACCTTAAAGATCATCAACTCTGACCGTACCTGTCTATCACTAAATCATATACCAAAGCACCTCGTCTGCTTGCTTTTTAAACTACTCCAGGGATGGTGACTCAACCACCTCCCTGGGCAGTTTGTTCCAGTGCTTGTTAAGCCATTCTGTGAAGAAGCTTTTTCTAATGTCCAATCTAAACTCTGGCTGATGCAGCTTAAGGTCATTCCCTCTTGTCCTATCACCTATCACTTGGGGGAAGAGACCAACACCCACCTCTCTACAGCCTCCTTTCATGTAGTTGTAAGGAGTGATAAGGTCTCCCCTCTGCCTCCTCTTCTCTAGGCCAAATAAACAGCTCCCTCAGCAGTTCCTTGTAAGACTTGTTCTCAATCTCCTTCACTAGTTTTGTCCTTCTTCTCTGGACATGCTCCAGGACCTCACCAGTGCCAAGTACAAGGTGAGAATCACTTCCCTGGACCTGCTGGCTACATCATTTCTGATACAAACCAAGATGCTGTTGGCCTTCTTGGCCACCTGGGCACACTGCTGGCTCATGTTTAGTCAGCTGTCAACTAACACCCCCAGGTCTTTCTCTGCCAGGCAGCTTTTCAGCCACTCTTCCCCAAGCCTTTAGTGCCGTATGAGGGTTTTGTGTCCCAGGTGCAGGACTCTGCATTTGCTCTTGTTAATCCTCATCCCATTGGCCTCAGTCTATCAGTCCAGCCTGTTCAGATCCCTCTGTAGAACCTCCCTACCCTCCAACAGATTGTAATTTCTTCCCAGTTTAGTGTCATCTGCAAACTTGCTAAGGGTGCATTTGATCCCCTCATCCAGGTCATCGATAAAGACATTGAACAGGACTGGACCTGGCACCGAGCCCTGGGGAGAACCACTTGTGATCGGCCTCACACTGGATTTAACTCCCATTGTCCTGTATGTGCTGTGAGACGGCACCCAAGATGACCTGCTCCATGACCTTCCCTGGAACTGAGGTCAGACTGACGGGCCAGTATTTTCCTGGATTCTCTCTCCAGCCCTTCTTGTAAATAGGTGTAACATCTGATGATGTGATTGAGGGCTGCTGGGCAGAGAAGGACTTGGGGGTGCCAGTTGATGAGAAGCTCAACATGAGCCAGCAATATGCGCTTGCAGCCCAGAAGGCCAACTGCATCCTGGGCTGCATCAAAAGAAGCATGGCCAGCAGGTAGAGGGAGGTTATTCTGCCCATCTATTCCTCTTTTGTGAGACCTCATCTGGAGTACTGTGTCTAGTTCTGGAGTCGTCAATCTAAGAAGGATATGGAGCTGTTGGAATGTGTCCAGAGAAGGACTACAAGGATGATCCAAGGTCTGGAGCACCTCCCATATGAGGACAGGCTGAGAGAGTTGGGATTGTTCAGCCTGGAGAAGAGAAAGCTCCAAGGAGATCTTACAGCGACCTTCCAGTACCTGAAAGGGGACTACAGGAAAGCTGGTGAGGGACAGTTTACAAAGGCTCATAGTGGTAGGACTAGGGGGAATGGGTATAAATTGGAGAGGGGCAGATTTAGACTAGACGTTAGGAAGAATTTCTTCACCATGACAGTGGTGAGGCACTGGAATAGGTTGCCAGGTGAAGCTGTGGATGCCCCATCCCTGGAGGTGTTCAAGGCCGGGTTCGATGAGGCTTTGAGCACCTTGATCTAGCGGGATGTCCCTGCCCATGGCAGAGGGGTTGGAACTGGGTGGTCTTCAAGTTCCTTTCCCACCTAAACCGTTCTGTGGTTCTGCGGTTCTGGGACCTGCAGCCCCCTGTTTCCAGCAGAGAAGCTCCTGCCCCCCACCACCTCCGACCCCTCTGCTGCCGCCGGGGCGGTCAGTCGCGCTGTGCCCGGGGGAGGCGGAGCCCCCGGGGCTGCCATCCCCTCCCCTCTGCCTTTAACAGGTAACGGAGGAGGCGCGGCCGCCCCGGCAGCTGCTTTCCCGGCTGCCTTTGGCTGCGCGGCCGCCGCGCGGAGCTCGGGAGCGGCGCCCCCTCCGCCGCCTCCCCCCGCCCGCGGGCGTTAACGCCGCGATGGTGCCGGGGAGCGGCCGCCTCCTGAGGCTGGTGGGGGCCGGGGGGAGGCGGATTCTCCTCCTCGAACACCCCCAGAGGCGCGTCTGCCAGGCTGGGGGGAGCCCGCCCCCCCAGGGCAGAGCCCTGGCTGCCAAAAAGAGGGGCTACGACATCACCAGGAACCCGCACCTCAACAAGGTCGGTGCTGGGGAGGGGGGGGGTGTGGAAAGGGCTCGGCGTGAATCGGGGCTGCTGGGGCTCGGGAGCTGCCCGTAACCCACCTCTCCCTCCCTTCCCCGCGTCGTTTACGCCTTCCTGTTCTAACCGGCATCTCCGCCTCGTCCCGAAGCCTCCTTGCGTTGCGTATCCATAGCAACCTGCATCCCGGCACCCCGGCGGGTGCGCTGCCCAGGGGAGCCTCCGCACAGAGAGCTGGGGAGCGGCTTCTCACCAGGGGTGGATAGAATCATGGAATCACCAGGTTGGAAAAGACCCGCCGGATCATCGAGTCCAACCATTCCTATAAGTCACTAAGCCATGTCCCTCAGCATCATATCCACCTGTCCCTTAAAAACCTCCAGGGAAGGTGACTTAACCACCTCCCTGGGCAGGCTGTTCCAGTGCCCCATGACCCTTTCCATGAAAAAAATTTTCCTAATGTCCAGCCTAAACCTCCCCTGATGGAGCTTGAGGCTCTTCCCTCTTGTCCTGTCCCCTGTCACTTGGGAGAAGAGCCCAGCTCCCTCCTCTCCACAACCTCCTTTCAGGTAGTTGAAGAGAGCAATGAGGTCTCCCCTCAGCCTCCTCTTCTCCAGGCTAAACAACCCCAGTGCGGGGATGGGATGAGGGTGAATGGCGTGAAGCTGAAAGAGGGGAGATTTAGGTGAGATGTTAGGAAGAAATTTGTTACTGTGAGAGCAAGGAGGCACTGGCACAGGTTGTCCAGTGAATTCATGGATGCCCCATCCCTGAAGGTGTTCAAGGCCAGGCTGGATGAGGCTTTGAGCAACCTGATCCAGTGGAAGGTGTCCCTGCCCATGGCAGGGGATTGGAACTCAGTGATCTTTAAGGTTCCTTTCAACCCATTCAATGTTTTTATGATTTATGAACAAAAAAACAAAAACAACAACAAAAACAAACAAAAAACAGCCAACCAACCAAAAAAACTAAAAACCAAAGCAAAAGCTTTAGGCCAGAGTTTAACAATGTCCATATGGTGCATTGCGTGAGACTCCATTGTTTAACTCCACGCTACTTTTCTGTCCCTTTCTGGAGTTAGAAAGGAGAGGGAGGAGAATAAAAGCTGAACATAAATTCACAGAGTCATTTAAGTTCGAAAAGACCTGTAAGATCATCAAGAATGTTACATTTCAGCTTCTTCCATGACAGGGCTTTGGACTCGATGATCTTTAAGGTCCCCTCCAACCCAGATGATTTTTTTTCTTGTATTAATATTGCTAAAAATAACCACATATATGTTAATTACCTTAAAATACAGCAATATTAAACATGATATTGATTGTTAATGGGACTGTGACTACATACCATCTGCTTGTGTAGTTATCTAGTCTTTGAGCCTCCTGTGTCATCTTTTGGACTGGGGACTTTTTGGATGACAGCTTATATTTCATATAGCATGTGATACGCTGGGTGTGCATCTTCTGGTACCTTCTTAGGTGTTCAAAAAGCATTTAGCCATGGCAATTTGGGACATGGTTTAGTAGGCACCATGACATTGGGTCAGCAGTTGGACTTGATATCTTAAAGGTCTTTTTCAACCTTAATTCAGCATCCATAGAGGTGCACCCCTATGGACCAAGGCATGCAACGCCACAAAGTGTTACTGAACACGTAACAACCCTGTAGGCAGTCTGGTTTGAGTCACTATACAGTGAATGAAAGAGTGAACAGGAATTCCCAGCTATCTCATAAGCAACATTAATTCAGCTTGAAGTGGTTTTGGTGGGTTTTAATTCAGCATCTGGCTTGTTCTCTTGGGTGCTGGATGATAGTTATGAAGAGCAGCATAGATAATGATTCTAGCAGTCTTACTTAAAATCAATTCCATTTGAAAAATTAGTAGTTTTACCTTTGCTGAGTGTTACATAATAATAACAGACACATGGTTGAATCTATTGCATGTTTTAAATTGATCTGACTACCTCAGAAGTAGATTTTTGAACGTCCCATTTGATGTTTTTCAGAAATGACATTTTTCTAAACTATTTTCTTCCCTTTCAGCAAAATAAAGTATTTCTCTTTAAGTCTATATGGGATTTTAGACCATGTAGAGAGAAGGGAAGAAATGTGGCTCTGTTAGAGGCAAAATGTATTATTGTGTGCCATGCTTACTAAGAAATCTCCCAGCTGGATGTTTGCAGTTCATAGTGTTCCGTTCCACTGTCAGTACAGACTTCACATCTACAGAATATCCAGGGGAGGAGAGAAATGGCTGATATATGTGGTAAGAGAGAAGGACTGCCTGTTTATACACTGAGGTAACTAGTAACTGGTCATTAGTAAACTCTCAGGCCGTCTTTCCAGACTGTTCTAAATAGTATTCTGTTTCTCTGTCACTCATAATATTGCTTATAATATGTTGAACATAACGTGTTCGTTGTAGTATCTAAGGAATTAACTGTGTTCTGCTGAAGTGGGATATTTCAATTTGTATGTTGTAACCTATCACAGAACCATTGAGTTGTTTGGATTGGAAGGGACCTTAAAGATCATCCAGTTCCAACCCCCTGCCATGGGAAGGGACATCTTCCACCAGATCAGGATGCTCAAAGCCCCATCCAGCCTGGCCTTGAACACCTCCAGGGATGGGACATCCAGGACTTCTCCACCATTCAGTGTCTCCCCACCCTTACAGTAAAAAATTTCTTCCTAATATCTCATCTAAATCTTCCCTCTTTCAGCTTAAGCCCATTTCCCCTTGTCCTGTCCCTGCACTCCTTGATAAGGAACCCCTTCCCAGATTTCCTGTAGGCACTCTTTTAAGTACACAAGGGCTGCTATAAGGTCTCCCCAAAGCCTTCTCTTCTTGAGGCTACATAAGCCCAGCTCTCCCAATGGTTCGTGGCCCTTTGCTTTGCAATGCTGTAGTGGTGTATCTCAAAATTAGGGCTCTTGATCAGTTTTCAATTCTTGTACTCTCATTACAATTCAATTCCTGTTTACCTCTTCAGCAGATAGATGTGGGCACAGGGTCACTGCTGTTTTCCTACAGTGGATCTTAATTTTGTCTAAGCTTACTTCTCTCCAAGAACCTCTGGAAAATTTTTCTAAAGTGAGGGATTGGGCTGCAAATGTGCACTTCAGTCAAAGCCCTGGGTGGTTTATAACTTTGGGGTGAAGTTTTAAGCACTGGTCTAAAGCTAGGAAATATGTGCTATTTTATCCAGTGAAAACTGTCCCTCCAGTGGAATCACTGACATACTGGCACTCTGAGGTTGTTGATCCAAGTCTTTTCTTGCTTACTACAACAAAGCTGCCTTGTGGAAGTCCTTCAGACTTAAAAGTCACTGCTGTCAGGTCCTCTGTAATACCCTAAATATCATAGAATCATGGAATCATTAAGGTTGGAAAAGACCTCTAAGCTCATCCAGTCCAACCGTCAGGCTAACACCACAGTGCCCACTAAACCATGTCCTGAAGTGCCACATCTACATAGTTTTTGAACACTTCCAGGGATGGGGACTCCACCATTTCCCTGGACAGCCTCTTTCACTCCTTCACCACTATTTCAGTAAAGAAATTGTTCCTAAATTCAATCTAAGCCTCTCCTGGCACAACTTGAGGCCACTTCCTCTTGTGCTGTCCCTTGTTTCTTGGGAGAAGAGATCAACACTACCCTGCTACAATCTCCTTTCAGGGAACTGTAGAGAGAGATATGGCTTACCCTCAGCCCCTCTTCTCCAGATTAAACAGCCCTTGTTCCCTCAGTCGTTCCCCACAATCTCTGTGGTCCAGACCCTTCCCCAGTTCCACTGCCTTTCTCTGGATGCACTTCAGCCCCTCAATGTCTTTCTTGGAGTAAGGGGCCCAAAACTGATTCCAGGTGCAGCCTCACCAGAGCCAAGTCCAGGGGGACGATCCCTTCCCTACTCCTGCTGGCCACACCATGGTTGATCTAATCCAGGATGCTGTTAGCCTTCCTGGGCACACTGCTGGCTCATGTTCAGCTGTCTGTCCACCAGTAACCAACCCCAGGTCCTTTTCCACTGGGTAGTTTTCCAGCCACTCTTCCTCAAGCGTGGATAGTTGCTTGGGGCTGTTGTTTCCCAGGTGCAGGATGCAGCATTTGGCCTTGTTAAACCTCATACATCTTACCTGGACCCATTGAACCAGCCTGTCCAGATCCCTCTGCAGAGACTTCTTGTCCTCAGTCAGATCAACATTCCTGCCCAACTTGGAATGTACTGGTGTATGCATCATTCAAATGCAGAAACTTTATTTGTCCTTCAGCTTTGTGGGGAATAGAATTTAGCAAACTTAGGGCTCTTTGAACATAGTGTCAGTAATTTGCCACTGGAACTGAGAAAAGATGATGCAATCTTGCATGTGACTGTGTTCTGTAACTATGGTAAGACAGGCCTGAAATTGGCTGGATTTGTGTTATGATTGCATTTAAACAAAATTAATAATGAGCACAAGGGCAGCATGCCTGAAATAGCAGTTGGCAAGATCAAATCAAGGCTAGATTCTGTTTCCAAATTAGTAAATCTCCTCTCTAAATTTGTAAGGTGTTATTTTTACAGGTGGCTGGCTTTAGGTCTGTTTAGCATATAGCCACCAAGGTAGGCACAGGGCTTTACATGGCCATGGGACACCCTGCATTTGTTAACTTATAATCTGTTCATTGTTTGCAGAGTAAGAGTATGATGTAGACAAAGTTTGGAAGTTCCCCTCTTGTTTTTATAGGAGCCCAGAGCTGTTTGAGGAGGTTTTGGGGCACAAGCTGATTTATTAAAAAACAGGTTAAAAACTCCACTGAGGGTATCTAAATACGCTAAAGCCACAGCTGGCTTAGAAAGTGCCCAATGTGGAAATGAGGAAAGCATGGGAGTGTGCAGAGGTAGAGTATCCTATTTACTGCTGTTATTAACTGTTCTTAAGGTTTGTGGCTGCTGCTGGAGACAAGGAGCTCACACAGGTGAACTGACTTGACAGTGCTGTCATGTTTCAGGGATGTCAAAGCAGATACTTTCATGGCCAAACCAAGCAGCATGTTGGCCAGCTGTGGCCCAAGCAAAACAATAGCTATGAGACTGCTAGAAAATCGTGCTGCAGCTCTTCTAGAGTTGAAATGTGAGTGAGCCAGAACACTGTGACATAGGATGAGCCTTCCTGGTGCTCAGGCACTAGAACAGCTTGCTCAGAGAAGTTGTGGATGCCCCATCCCCGGAGCTGTTCAAGGCCATGCTGGATGCGGATTTGTGCACCCTGATCCAGTGGAAGATGGCCCTGCCAATGGCTGGGGGTTGGAACTGGATGATCTTTAAGGTGTCTTCCAACCCAAGCCATTCCATAATTCCATGTTTTCATTTGTGCTTTATTTCACCAGTCAAGCCTAGGTGAATCATTATTAACACAGTGGAACTATACTTTGAGGAAATTATCCATGGTCCAGTGTTTCAGGAAATATGCTGTTCTAGGAATATGATGGCATATTTCAATTTGTTTTCACCTTCATCCTGGATTGTGGAGTTCCATTTTTCTGTGCTTGGTGTTAGTGTCACACATTTCTTGAATTTTTAATCCAATGTGTCTTCTGGCAATGGCATTTCATAATGTTTTGGTACCAAAAAACTTGTTGCTATGGTGTGGTCAGCAAAATAAATCTGTTTGTGTTTCTGGTATTCGCAGCAGCCTGCAGAAGTGCCTTGCTTCCCAGCCTGAATTCCAATCCCCTCCTTTATCATAGCCAAAACAGGAGGCTATCTGCCTTCCCTTCCCTCCACATAACTTCTTGCCAACACTGTCATTCTCTGCTTTGGGACAGCATTGTTTTGGGAGTAGAGCTTGTGTGGAAAAGCTGGGAAGTACAGAGGAAGTCTCTTGCTGTCAAAGTGAGAAGGGTGCTGATGCAGACCCTGCTTCTGGCTATATTTACAGTCCACATTGGTCCTTTTCCTTTTAACCCTTGCAAATGCATTGAGAGGTCTTGGAAGGACTGGCTGGGCAGCTTTTATAAGTTTATGCTTGCAGTCGCTGGATATTAATAAGAATAAATTGTATTTGGACCAAACACTTATTTCTGTTTTCCAAGAAGTTCATGTTATAGAATTACTTTAAAAATTTCAGCTTTTAAGTTGTGGAAGTTCATCAGCTTGGTGGCTGCTTATGCTGCTTTGGTTTTTTCATGCCCTTTCTGTTCAAGAAGCCGTAATCTTTACACCAGGCATGTTTTGGCAGAGCAGAGCCAATACTGAAACTCTTGTTTCCTATGGTCAACCAAGATGTTTGGCACTTAAATAAAAATTGCACTTAAGTAACACAGGCTGTGTGATAAATGGTATGAAAATTGATATTGACGCAATTAGAATGGCTCTAAGGCTGAATGTTACAGCTTATTCAACATTTCTTTTCATTGCATCAAGTGTGGCAAGCAACCAGTTAATGACTTTGGAAGCACCATGAATGTTGGTGGGAAAATTGAGCATATTATATGCAAGGCTGGTGCTATAAACAATCTTCACCCACATCAGCAGCCTTCAAGCTTTGTCCCATGGAAGCAGCATGTCATATAGTGACACACAGAAACTATGTGCTGCTGTGTGTTGAAGCGAGTCACTGCTGCTCATCAGAATTAGTGGTTGAACTGAAGGCAGTGCTAATTCACAGGGTAGAAGGAAGAGCAATGTTGCATGGTTTGGATTTGATTTCAGATGGATTTGCCTCATGGTACGGTACGAGTTGGATCTGGGAACTGTAGTGCTGTGTGGTAGAGTTTGACCCCTGAATTTTTGGTTTTGGGGTGTCATAGATCTAGCACTCACTGATCAAAACTGCACCTAAGGCAAATTCCATTTGACTTGATTTTGTATAAAGAGTATGTAGATTGAATTCCTCTTCAGCGTCTGTAGCAGCCACCTCCAGAGGAACACTCTGGCTGCTGTTCCTGGCATTCTTTCAGAGCCAAGAAAGGGAAGGTGGATGTTTAACACATAACTGCACTCTACTGACACCCCTGCTGAAGAAAGAAGCTGTGGTTGTTTATAATACCTGAAAACAGGTTGCAGCCAAGTGGTGTTGATAACTTCTCCCAAGTAATACGATGAGGGGAAATGCCCTCAAGTTGTGCCAGGGGAAGGTGAGATTGGATATTAGGAAAAATTTCTTTACTGCGAGAGTGGTGAAGCACTGGAATAGGCTGCCCAGGGAAGTAGTGGAGTCCCCATCCCTGGAAATGCTCAAAAAAGATGTAGCTGTGGCACTTTAGGACATGATTTAGTAGGTGTGGTTGGGTTGGGCTGATGCTTGGACTGGATTATTTTAGAGATCTTTTCCAACCTTAATGATTCTGATTCTGTACCTCTGTGGGCTGTGGGATACTTTTGTTTCCCTGACTTGCTGCAAGCAATTCCAGTTTGCCTTCCTGCAAGCAATGCCAGTTTGTCTTCCTGCCCTCCAACTTGCCTGGCTGATGGGAGGTGCCATGCAAACATCAGCCTTTGACCTGTGGTGTCTGTGTTTCACTCACTCTCCACATCGGAGTGTCCCACTACCAGCAACGTGTCCCTTTGTGGCAGCACGTAGGCATTCCTAGCACCAAACCTCTGGCAGAGTTAGGCCCCAGAGTTTGATATTGGAGCTGCATGTGTCTGCTGTAGCCGAGAGCTGGATGCTGCCCTGCACAGAAGCCTTACCTGTTCCTATCTCTGATTAAATGCCATGCAGGAGTACAGAATGTTCTCTTTTCTTGATTTTTTTAAATTACAGATCTTTTTTTAGTTACCCTGGGATCCTGGATCCAGAAATATTACGCTGTCAAAAACTACTTAAAGGGGGCCTACAGGAAAGCTGAGGAGAGGCTCTTTGTCAGTGATTGCAAGGACAGGATGAAGGAGAACAGTTTTCAGATGAAAGAGGGGAAACTTAGATTTACTATGAGTGCGATGAGACAGAGAGAAGCCGTGGATGCCCCATGCCTGGAGGTGTTCAAGGTCAGACTGGATTAGGCTTTGAGCAACCTGATCCAGTGGAAGGTGTTCTTGTCCACTGGAAGGAGTTTGGAACTGGATTATCTTTAAGGTCCCTTCCAACCCAGACCATTCTATGATTCTATGTTTTACTAGGCTGACTGATTGAGATGAGAGGAAGTAAACCTGGGATTTTCATGTTCACAGCCGTTCTAGCAACTCATGTTTTTAAACCCCAACTAGATCAGTTCATCCAATTAAAAAAAAAGCCCAAAACAACAATAGCAACAAAAACCCTCATCCTTCCCCACCCAAAAACTCTGACTGTGAGATGTTTCCTACTGCACAGGGAATTCAATGGCTTCATGGTGCTATATGTGACTGTAGCATCTTGACAGGACAAAACAACTGCTCCTGTATATGTGATTGCGGTTATTGGAGGGACAAGATAAGGCCCTTCTCTCCCCTAATACGGTATGGTGTTTTCTAACTCTAGCCATAAAATGAGCCAAATGACAAAAAAAAGAATGTGCTGAAGTGCTAGGTCTGAATAGTGTGGAAAAAACAAATACAATCTGAAAATGTATTCTATTTGTTCAGGTGTTTTGTTAAACAAAATCACTTTTAAAAGCAGAAAACAACTAGGAGAGAAGAATCAGAGTCATGGAATCATTAAGGTTGGAAAAAATCTCTAAGATCATCCAGTCAAACCATCAGCCCAACACCACTGGGCCTACTAAACCATGTTCCAAAGTGTCACGGCCACATAGTTTTTAAACACCTCCAAGGATGGAGACCCACCACTTCCCTGGGTGGCATCTTCCAGTGCTTCACCACTCTTTCCATTAAGAATTTTTTCCTAATATCCAGTCTAATCCTCCCCTGGTGCAACTTGAGAGAAACTCATTTGGGCTGGTGTGATGTACACTAAGTCTGAATTCCAACAGCCACTCCTGTAGGAAAAAGCAGAGAGTTGTACGGTGGTTGCTGGAGTGTGAACAGCACTTTAGCTGTGCTAGAACAGCTCGGCAGTTCAGGTGCTTTCTGGTTGAGAGATGGAGCTTGCACAAGAGGGTATGCAAGTTTTTAAAGTGACATGGACATTGGGAAGAAAAGTTGAAAGCTCTCTCCCTTCAGTCTGTGCCAAGCAGATGGTTTGATGGGTGGAAGTGATGGGAAGTGATGATCAATGTAACCATGTGCTCCAGGTAGGTGCAGCTACAGACTTCCCAAGGGTGAGGGAATGCTGATCTTAACACAGAACCACTCTCCTTCTGCAGTGTCCTCTACTTTATACTCCTTAGGGAATTTGCTTACACTGACATCTTACAAGTTTGTCAAATAAATCACATCCAAGCACTGACTGTTGCTCAAAAGTAATAAAAAAAATGTTTTCCCTGTCAACTTCAGATGATTTTCAGTACACAGACCTCTGGGACATGTTTCTTATTGCACACATGCAACAGATTCCTCTCAGGTTTGGTAAATTGCCCGGGTTATGATGTGTAGCAGTGTTTGTTAGAAGGAGACATGTGTGACATGCCTTTCCTTCTATGTGTAGCTGCCAGCAGCTTTTACTGGCTTATGTCTAGGAAAAAAGGCACAGAGCATCATGCTCTGGTTTCTAAGAGGCAGCACAGACTTAAAGCATTAGGAAGCTTTCCATTGATTCCAGTGAACTTTTTTAATGCTAGGACTCAATGATCTGAAAAGTCTTTTCCAGCCTAAATAATACTATGAACTTTGCATCAAGCCTTTTTTGAATATAGGAGTGAGCAACCTCACCATTCAAGAAGGAAACACCTCCCATATGTGGACAGGCTGAGAGAGCTGAGCTTATTTAGCCTGGAGAAGAGAAGGCTCTGGAGCCTCCATGTAGCAGCCTTCCAGTACTTAAAGGGGCCTACAGGAAAGCTGGGGGAGGGGGGGTGCTTTTTATCAGGGAGTGCAGGGATAAGACAAGGAGGAATGGTTTTAATCTGAAAGAGGGGACATATAGATGAGATGTTAGGAAGAAATTTGTTATTGTGAGGGTGGGGAGGCCCTGGGACAGGTTTCCCAGAGAAATCATGGATGTCCCATCCCTGGAGTTGTTTAAGCCCAGGTTGGATGAGGCTTTGAGCAACCTGATCAAGTGGAAGGTGTCCCAGTCTATGGCAGGGGGCTGGAACAGGATGGGATTTAAGGTCCTTTCCAACTCAAACCATTCTAGGTTTCTGTGTTACGTTTATGCTTTGTAAATGACTCTGAGGTTATTTAACCCCAAATGGATGAGATTAAAGATAATATAGTACGGAATTTTACCACATTGCTCTGTTAACAAAGACTAAAATGGACAAAGAGACAAATTAAAATCAAATTTGTGCTTACAGAATCTTGGAGCAAAAATAGAATTTGCCAGTGTCATTAATTTCTACTCATACGGAATCACATGAAGGCTCCAGCTGCTTCTGTACGTTCATGTCCTGAAAGTCAAAAGTGCTCTTCGGTACTCTTCATTTTAGCTTTTTCTGTCCAAGCTCATTCATCTTCCTTATGATCTTTGGAGCAGCCAGCTCAGTGATGCCTTTCCAATGCAAAAAGCTGTCCTCATGCACGTGGGCAGGAAACATCAGACTTCTTCACAAGAGCTGCTGGAGAAAAACCTAGGGACACGCAGGCTAAAAGTGTTGGGGTTGTGCAGTCTGAAGGAGAAGGCTGTGAGGACACCTTAGAGCAACCTTCCATTATTTCAAGGGGGGCTACAGGGAAGCTCTGGAGGGGCTCTGGAGGTTTTTTATCAGGAAGTGCAGGTATAGGACAAAGGGGAATGGTTTTGAGCTGGAAGAAGGGAGTATAGGTGAGATGTTAGGAAGAAATTATTTACTGTAAGGAAGGCACAGGCACACATTGCTCAGAGAAGTCATGGATGTCCCATCCCTGGATGTGTTCAAGGCCAGGTTGGATGAGTCTTTGAATAACCTGGTCCCGTGGAAGGTGTCTTATCCCTTGACAGAGGAATTGGAACTGGAGGGTCTTTGAGGTCCCTTACAACTCTAAACATTCTAGGATTCTATATCACAGACAGCTTAAAGCTACCCTGGTGAGTTCTTGTAGTAGCTTAATAAAACTTACAAAACCACCTTTGAATTATAACCTTCCAGATGTCCATTGGTCAAGGTTAACTGGGATTATGAAACCAGAATGGATGCATTACTGATGCTGGCTGAAACTGGGCCACTCTCCCTAAGGACAGGGAATTGTTTTGGATTTAACATGTTAATTGTACTCAGAGTTATAAGATAACAAGCTCATTTCTTATAGAAATAGACAGAAGTGAGGCAAAGGTGCTGGAAAGCAGTGGCAAGGCTCTGGCTGCTGCTGGAAAACAGGTTTGGTGTTGACTGCTTTTTAAAAGTTAATTGCGTTTTAAAGATAAGCCTTAATGGCTTTGGCAGTGAGAGTGCAGCTGTAACCAGATCTTGTTTTGCACAAGTGCCTTTGGGGTTCCTCTTCAAGGTCAAATGACCGACTGACAGGCAGCTGAAATGCTTCCCTGGTAGGAACGTAACTGGTATTTGATGGGGTTGCAAAATGAGTTTCCCACTGAAGCCAAATCTCAAAGCATATGGGAGACCAGCAGTTTCACTTCCTGCAAAGTGGGAAACCCTGGAAGCATTTCTTGGGATTTCCTGCAGGGAAAGAGGTGTTATTAATCTTATTTGACTTACAGAATCATAATATTTGCAGTGCAATTTGTAACACAGAGCAGAAAGTTTTCCATTTGTATTTCCTGAGGAATGGCAAATTCAGTGAAGTGGATGCTTTTAACTTTTTACTTTATGTCACATAATAAATGCAGCAGCTCATGAGACTGTGTTGGAGCAGGGAAAAGGTAGAGCAGTGCATAGATTCTAGATCCACAAGGAGGCAAAGAATGGCTGAAATTCTTCTTGTGTCTTTCTCAATGTCTTTTGTTGGTGTCATCATAATTTAATCTCCGAACAGTAGTGCTATTCCAAGTGTGCTTGTGGGAGGTGGAAACCTCAATATGGTTGATTAAACAGTCCCTGGGTCAGTTCACTTCTGGTTTTAATTTTCCTAGTGTTACAAAATTCCTCACAAAATCTGAGGTGATGGTGATGTATTCTGGTTTGGGGCCAAACTCCAATATCCTTGATGTCTTGGGAGCTTCTTCCCTTTCAGGTTCATCATAATTTCATACTATCGAGCCTGGTTTATGTATCTGAGAGAGGCTTAAAACTTAAAGTTGTAAAATTTGCTCCACAAATTAAGAAACATCTTTGTGGTGTAGAATGCACCACTTAGGTTTAGAATCTTCAGCAGCTTGAGCCCAAAGAAGAGAGACAGACTGCTTTTTCACACTGGGGAGGTTGTGGTCAGACATATCATCCCTGGCTGTGGTTGCCAGATTGTGGCAAAATATATGGAGTACTGAGTTTGAATGTAAGGACATGGCAAAAACATGAAAACAATGTGAGTGGGAGAAATATTTGTGTTTTATTGTTTATTGTTTCTTCTTCCACATTCTGGGAGGCATTCAGCACATAATATGACTATCAAGACATGGATCATTCAGCGTCTGCCGTTCTTTAATGAGATTCATTCAGGGATTGAAGCTCAGGCAATTGGAGTCTGAAGACGCTGGTTGCATTACATCTAGCGCTTCTGAGCTCCCCTGTTGTATCAAATAGCGATGGAGGGAAGTTTCTGAATCACTGAGATACATTCAAGAGAGGATCAGGTAGTCATGGGCATCCTATTGGTGTTTTTCACTTTTTTTTTTTGAGTGCCCATCCAAGACTTGGACTTCTGTAGAATCATAGAATAGGTTAGGCTGAAAGGGACATCAAAACTCATCCATTTCCAACCCTCTTGCCATGGGAAATATCATGTTCCACTGGATCAGGGTGCTCAAAGCCTCATCCAGCCTGACGTTAAACACCTTCAGGGATGGGGCAGCCATGACTTCTCTAGGCATCCTATGCCACTGCCTCCCCATCCTCACAGTAAAAATTTCTTCTTAATATCCAGTCTAACTCTCACCTTTCAGCTTAAAACTGTTGCCCCTCATCCTATCCCTGCAATTCCTGATAAAGAGCCCTTCCTTTCCTATAAGCTCCAGGACAGTTATTCTCACTTCAACAGGGAACGGAATTCAGCTTGCCCAAGGTACTATGGGATGATTTTGGCAGACCAAGTAAGCAAATGCAAGTCTCTCCAAATTGCCTTAACCACTCAGCCAGCAAATGTGTTTGCTCAGGCTTCTTATAGCATCTTCTCTTTCTGGCAGCAGCGGTCTTAGCCACAGCCTGTGAGAAATACACATGGTCCATCAGCTGCTATATGCCATGCATGCCTTCAAATCTACATTGTTTTATAAAATGAAAAGCATTTTGTGAAATATTTCCCAAAAGCTACATGCAAAGGAAGTAAACATTTGTAAGCAGCTGTAAACCTTCTAGGAAGGTTTTTCTTAATTCTGTTTACCACAGCCTTCTTTTTTTTTCCATTAATATGCTTAGTTAATTACTTAAAATTTCTATTTTTATTATGCAGTGGTTAAAGACTTCTGGTCACATTGTGTGTAAGTGACAGATGCCTATACCTGTAAACTTGAGGTAATTACCCTATCTGCATTTTTAAACTGATAATTCAAAGAGTGGACCAAAATAGGATAAGTACAGATCCTTAAAGCTGTTG